>CACVCL010020072.1:0-91495 GCA_902729485.2 Mus minutoides | reverse complement strand
GTCCTGAGTAAGTAAAGAGCTGATTTATAAGCAGGCGCACAGTTCCAAACTATAAACTATTTTCCATAATTCTAGAGTTGTGCCTCCCATCTCACTCCAAACACATATCAATGACTTGGGAGTCTGTTTCAGGCCCTTGATTTAAAGCAAGAGCAAACACAACCCCTCCTCTGTGTGGCTCTCTCCTAGGTGTCAATACGGAGGAACAGCGGCTCTAAAGAAGTTTAGAGAATGGAAGAAACCATAGTGCCATATTCAGAATAAGACGTTCCAGGTCACCAAGACCCCCAAGAGTTCAGCACTTGCCTCAGAATACAGCTGTTCATATTATGTTTCTTAGCATGCAGAGACACTAAGTTCTACTACAGAACAGTGTTTCAGGAGACTCATGGAAGTCTTGGTCTTTTCATCACTTTACTGTCAAATTAAGGACTAGGAAACAAGAGGCTCTTGGTAAGAACTAGTCAACATGAAGAAGTTAATAAGATACGTCCCATAGCAGTCCTCCCTGTGAGGTAGACGTACTTGGAAAAGCTGTTGCTTATTAACCAAATTTCAACATTAACCAACATTAATAATATCTCAATAGCATAATCCTTCTACTGATAGTTTCTATGTTCATTATACTCAGGTAGTTATATCAGGTGTTCATCTGAATAAAATCACTGGATTATTTAATTGTAGATAATATTGTCTTATCTTTTAAGGGAAACTGAGTCTAGAATACTCAATAAATTTGCCTATGATACTAATTTCCAAACCTATGATTTTTCTATATTTTCCAGTGCCTATTAGAGCAAGAAGGAACAATAGAGGAGGACACTTTATATTAGAAAAATAGAGGTCCCTGAAGGTAGAGGCTGACTACCACCACATGGCAACCTAGCAGCAGTAGTGTATACTGTTCAGGAATATGGCTTCAGTTTCATTTCAGAAATTACTTGTAGTGTAACTTACAAACATAAACAGATTACACAAATACACATGCAAAAATTTTAGTGAAATGAAAATGTTTAAAGATTATTTGTAGACTGTCTGGCTGTATTGTAGCAAGTATAGTAAAATTAAAAAGCAGTGTTTCTTGGTAAGGTTCACTTGTATGTGTTGACAATGAAGATGCTGAGAATCAATTAAGGAAATGGCACAGAGCATTTATACTCTGATACTTGAGTCTACTAATATGCAGCTCTCTTCACAGTCCACACATCATCCACTATGCAGTTCGCTCAGTGCTAAGCTCTAGAAACTCATTCCTCTTCTCATGGATCATTCCAGTGGCATTAGACAGATGACTGCTTAATTAATAAATAGCCTGTAAAGATGAGATAGTGCTATGTCCCTGACACACTGGTACAGGTGGATGATATGATACAGAGTTCCTAGGTACTACATTAAATTGATGGAGGTAACATTTAAGCTGAAATTTATAAGATAACTGAGGCAGTTACATGAAATGAGAGAGATGAGTGTTCAAGGTATACACTCTTACAGGCAAACTCTGACATTGCTTGCTTGAGACAAAGAAGAAGGCAAAGATTACATCATAGGAAAAGTCAGGAGCTTGATACTGTGGGGTTTCCTGGTGCTTTGAGACAGAGACTCATTCTGTTGCCATAGGCTGACCTAAAACTTGTGGGCACTCCCCTGAGCCAGGAGCATCAGTCTGGATTCTCTTCTAAGTGCAATGGATTTGTAGTTGGCTCAGATCCTTGGTTTAGTGATGGTGTGGACCCAATTTGGAATTTTGCACATGCTAGGCAAGTACATTAGCCTAGGTGCAGCAGAAAGACACCGGGAGCTTTAGGCAAGGATACCAGCAGTCTCTGACTTTCATGGTAAGCATGGCTCACAGTCATGGTATAGAGGAAGGAAGATGTGGGCTCTCAGGGCAGCAGCATGGTTGAGGAGAGGTAGATGCATCCTTGGTGTTTGTTTGTTTGTGTTTTGTTTTGTTTTATTTTTAGCATTGTATTCAGCAGAATATGAATATGAAGTCAGTGAGGGGAAAAGAAAATGAGAATCTAAAAATAAGGCTTGCCTATTTCAGTTTGCAACAAAGTGCAGGCTAGTATTGCTGATTGAGATGAGAGAAGACACTTAGGACAAACATTCATTGAGCTGTTTGAGTTGAGATAGATTTGACTAGAGGAGCCAGCCAGCCACTCCATCAGACACTGAATCTTGAGTCTAAACCTCGGTGGGATAACAAGCCTAGAGATATGGTTTGGAAGCTAACTCACATAGGAAGGGGTATTGGATGTGGTCAGGATGGAGGAGAACACAGAAAAAGAGAAATGGTGTTGACCATGGGAGACCCAAGACAGGACCTAGCACTGTCCAACATTTGACATCTAACTGAAAAGGAAGAGTAAACAGGATTGCTGGAGAGGTAGGCCAGGGCACTGGGGAACCACCAGGAGAATGAAGTCCTTTGGGGGCTAAAATAAGTTGTACCAAAGAAGTCATGGCTGCTGCTCTCAAGTACACATAAGGGTGGTGATGTGCCTGCAACAGTGCTCTCAGCCCTGTTGTGGAGCCTGTGGACTTGGAAGTCCCCAGTGGAAGCAGTTGAGCTGTTGCTTTTCCCTGGTCCTCACTGTTTTTCATCCTTAGCCCCTGTATCAGAGTTTTACTGCTGGGAAGAGACACCACAGCAACTCTTATAAAGACAACATTTAATTGGGGCTAGCCAAGAGGTTCAGAGGTTCAGTCCAGTATCATCAAGAAGAAGCATGCCAGTGTCCAGGCAGCCATGACACAGGAGGAGCTGAGTGTTCTGCATCTTCATCTGAAGGCTGCTGGGAGAGGAGTGTTTTTAGGCAGCTGGGAGGAAGGTTGGAAATCCCACCCTACAGTGACACACTTCCTCCATCAAGGTCACACCTCCTAACAGTGGCACTCCCTGGGCCACACATATTCAAACCACTACAGCCCATCTAACTCATTCCTCTCAAATGACTTTCAGAAATGGACACCCCACCTTTCTTGTGATGTGATCCATGTCTACAATGATTCTTATTCTAACTGGGAACACTCAGGATGATAATAAACATACCCAAAATCTCCAGATAAGACATTGGTGTTGCCTAAAACACTGTCAGGAATAACACATATAACACCTTCTAGGCAAAAATCTCATGTAAAGTTATAGCCTCAAGAATATGAAACCCTTTGAAATTTATAGAGGCTAGTGAAAAAATTTATTGTAGCATAAGAACAGTCTTTAAAATCACCATATATAAAATCTTATTGGTAAATAAAATACTATTGAAGTGTTTCCTTTCATTTTTATTCATTTGTATTTTTATTGTATTATACTAGGTCACCGTGGGTCATCTTCATGCAAGTCTGTAATGCACCTCAAGCCTGCTCCCCTCACTCACTTGCCCCTCTGTGTTCTTGTCATTTGTCTTTGTTCCATTCTACTCTTACTTCTACATTCCTGACATCTGAATAGACATGACTTTATGTCTCATATGGAGTCTAGGACTGAAAATGCAAGAAAACCTGCAATGTTCATTTTTCTGAGCCTGGCTTAACTGTCTTATGTGATGGTCTCCAGTTGCATCCATTGTCCTGCAAGTAACATCATCTTGTTTCTTGTTTATATCCTTATGTGTGTATTTATCTGTACATGCTACAGTGCACATGTGGGGGTCAGAGGACAACTTGGGGGAGTAAGTTGTTCCGTCCTTCTAATATGTGGGTTTCAGGGATTCAATTCTGGTTGTCAGGCCTGGTGACAAGTGACTTTAGATAAATGTTGAGCCATCTCACTGGTCCAACTGCATAATTCTTTATGTCTGAAAACATTGCTCTCTCTCTCTCTCTCTCTCTCTCTCTCTCTCTCTCTCTCTCTCTCTCTCTGTGTGTGTGTGTGTGTGTGTGTGTGTGTGTGTGTGTGTGTATGTGTGATTTTCCTTCAATTATTTTGTTGATAGATAAAAGTTTCTTTTTTCTTTTCAAAAGGACTGAGCCTACTCCAATGGGGAGAAATGATAAAATAAAAATACAGTGATTAGAAATCATGTAATTGTGCTAGATAGAACTTGAATGTAAAAAAAAAATATAAATTGCTGAATGACATTTACCCAATGGGGGAAAATGTCCTGATATAGAATCTGTAGTGTTGGTTTAAATCTGGCCAACAATTGTATCCAAGACATTGGTGGCGTCCAAATGGTAAGATCAATATCTGGGATACAAATGCCCTATTTCCTGTCAAAATGTGCTAAGTGTGCCATGTACTGTATTCAGTAGAGTTTCCTGAACAGAGATGCTCTAGGAGTCAGCCCTCCCTTCCCTGGCAGCTTCCTACCAAGCTAGCAATAACTTCCTGAATGGTAGCCTTTGCTGCCTGGGAAGACTAAGTGTAGGGAAGAAATTTCTATTCCAGAAACGTATTCAACAGAGTTGTGGGTTCCTGATGTGAGCAAAGACATCCTCAGAATCAGCCTCATCAGCATCAGTAGCAGTGTCTTTCATGCCAGAAATGGCTCTCTCTAATGCAGTTCCATTTGTTTTCTTTTTATTGTTGTATTTGGTCAAAATTGCTAGCAAACGAAAAGTGAGGTGGATAAATTGCCTTTGGTGTCATTTGAGGTTAACACTAGTTAAGTTCAACTCTACACTGATCTCTAAACCCAGTAAAAGGTACAGAGAGTGACTAGCTGCATGGCCTCCCATAGGTTCCCTTGTCTCTCTGATATTGTTCCTGTGATTCTGAGTCACACCAATGGGACACAGCCCACAGGGGCATTGGGAGAACTGAGAGAAGTGCCTCCAATCAGACATTTCTATGTTTGATACACTGCCATCTTTCCTACTTCTGATGTGCTTCCTGTGTAGGCATTTGCCCCCATTCATTGTGCACAGTAGACTTCATGGAGCTGTCTGGTCTGCAAGGCTTGTCCCGCAGTGATGTGTAAGGGTCAGACTCTCCCTTTATCAGGTTCCTTCTCTCTCTTGAATCTGACACAAATCAGTCAGCTCCTACCTTTATGAAGGTACGACTTTTTTAAAAATGGGGGGAGATGACAGCTATCAAGGATAGTGTGGTCTCCTGGGACTCTGAATAGCAGGGGACCTGTGACCCCTTTTCTTGGAGAGACAAGGAACATATGGCAAGTGAGAGGCTGAGAAGGGGAAGAAGCCACACAGGACTTGGGATAGTATATAAATGTCAGGCAGAGGAGCCTGGGCTGAAGCGAGGCAGAGTTGGTCTTTTCTTTTCACCTTCTGAAATCAAGGTGCTTCTCATTGGCTGAGCCCAATGTAAAAGCAGTGGTCAGGGATGTCCACATTTCTGAACACTGCTGTGAAGGAAGCTGGAAAGCAAACCTAGAGGAGGCAGCATTAGAATCCTGTAAGTAAAAGCAGTTGCTAGACATGTCATGGGTGCTCATATGGAAGGAGATGGAAAAACAGACTGAAACCTCCCACAAAGGGCATTTAGCATGTCGCCTAAAAAAGATTCCGCCCCGTACCAATGTTGTGTGAAGGTAAGGTTTAGAAACAAATCAACCTCAGATTGAATCATGCGAATGACTGTGTGGGGAGGCAGTTGCTGAATCACCCAGTCTCAGTTTCATTCTTAGGAAAGAACCCCCATAGGTTGCTTTTGTTGAATAAATGAGTTGTTCCATTTAGAATGTCTGGCACCAAAGAAAACACCTAAGAAATGTTAGCTTGATCATTCTTTACAGGAGTGACTCTTAACAGCAGCAATTTTGATGCCCCTCCTCCATATCTTCAGTGCCTGTGATAACTACCAGCACAGAATGTCCGTAGTACTGAAGTGGTGAAGTCCTGCCCCGATTTATATTTGTATTTCAAATCTTGGGCCTCTGTGTACTTGATACTGCTTTATTTTTCCCAGTGTGTGTACATGTGCTCACTTACAAGTATTATCCACATGTGTACAGGTGTAGTGCATGTATGTACACACATATGTGGAAGCTGGAGGAAATCTCAGTGTCATCCTCAGGAATATCATTCATCTTTTTTTGGAATGGATACTCCCATTGGCCTGGAGCTTATCAGTTAGGCCAGATTGGCTGCCCAGCCATCACTCAGAATCCTCCTGTCTCCATCCCCCCAGCACTGGGGTTACAACAGTGTGATGACACCAGGCCAATGTTTTACATGAATTCTGGCATTGAAAGCCTATCCTGCTTGCATGACAAGTGCTCTACTGGCTGAGTTAACTCTCGAGCTCCTTGACACTGATTCTTGACTCCAAGATGGCTACCTTTTGCTAACTTCCAGTAAATGTGAGGCTTTTGTCGATTCCATCTTCATTATAAAACCCATACACACACACAAACACACCCGGGGTGGGGGTGGGGGAGGAGATTAATTCTTTACACTTTAACTGTCCTTTCACTACTTAGAATACAAACACAGCATAAACTTGCAGTCACTGTGAAAGGCTGTAATCTGAGGTACCATTGCCCAATAGTGAAGCACTTATGTCGAATACACGTTACAGATCTGCAAAGTGACAACGATACCAAGCTATTTCTAGGGGCACCTTAGAGCCTCCAGGGAACAGTGTTTTGGGACACATCGTTATTTCTGCAGCTAAACTCTCTGGTGAGGTGATTTCGGAAACTCCTCAACTAGGTCAGTGGAAGTAAACATTCCTTTGGATAAGAACTGTCTTTAAACACAGTTTTAATGTGGTTTTGTCCTTGTGCTACTCTTCTGCGCCCCAGATTCAGTCCCATAAGGCCAAGTGTCATTGCTCTTGGCAACAGTGACCTTTCCTATATGAGCTGAAGTAGCAGAATAGGTTGTCTGTCCACCTTCAATGGTTACTCATTGCATTTCCTCTAACTTCAAAGAACAGTGACCCTCCCATGCATCTGCTCACTTATGTGCTGACTCATGAGTGTGCTTGTGAAGTGTTTCCTGTGGCTTTTGTCTTAGGCAATTGCAGTCTCTAGCCTCATGGAACTCTTGTATAAAGTCAGTTGTCAATAAAGCAAATTGTTAAATCCTGATTCCAGCAGGTTGCATATAGAACCGGGGATCCAAGACAGAAGAGACCATCCTTATAGTTCTTTAAACTCAGAGAAGGAAATGGCAGGGAGAGGGGAGGCTTTTCAGGAAATGACTAGAGAACAGAATTCTAAGGAGAAGGGCCAGCTTGGCATAGCCCTGATGCAGAGAAGAGAGGAATATAATCAGAGGATAGAATTAGCAATAGAGGCTTCACTGACAAGAGTACGGGGTGGGGGTAATGGGTTGGGGCTGAGGGGTAGAAGGTGGAGGATTCAGGGCTAAAGCACTCAAGGCTCTTCTAAAGGCAACCGGGCAAGCAGGTACAGCATTTATTCATGCTTAGTTTAACTTAGTATGTTTTCTATAAGCTGAGATCACACCTATGTAATGTTGTAACTCACTTAACATTCATATCCACCTCATGGGCTAAGAGCTATTTATGCCCATGAGGAAGCAGAGGGCCTAGGAAATTGAGAAAGCCACTGTTACACCACTGAACAGCAGACATTTCAGCCTTCTGTGAGCTGGTCTTTGAAGAAGGATTTGTAATAACACTGCCCTCTATGCACTACATGCTTGTAGCAGTCTCTTTGGGTCAAGCTTTATATCCTGTGTGAGAGATTATCAAAATCATGTCTGCCTGAGAACTCCTGTAATCATTCCACTCCCCATAGGCAGGAATGACCCTACACCAGTGTTTTTCAATCTTCTTAATTTTCTGAACCTTTAATACAGTTCCTCATGTTATGGTGACCCCCCAGCCATAAATGTATTTTCATTACTACTTCTGAACTGTAATTTTACTACTGTTATGAATGGTAATGTAAATATCAGTGTTTTCCTATGGCCCTGTGAGAAGATCGTTTGACCCTGAACGAGATTACGACCCACAGGTTGTGAACCGCTGCCCTACACTGATCCACTACATGTTCTTTCTTAAGATCTCTTGCTGTTAGCTTCCATTCATAACTATTAGAGTTCTCATCTACCTTCAAGATGATGTTTCCTTCAGTCTCCACATGGTCTTCTCAACCTCAATATCAAGCGGAGGAGTGACACAGCTCATTGCTTTTGATCGTGAAGAGTAAGGATCCGTGCTAAGAGGAGTCAGGGTACGGCATAGGGCACAAACCCCTCTCCACGCTTGAGGCTCTCTTTTTTTCTCTCTCACATGACCAAGAGATACTGGAGTCTGGGGAATAGGACCTCTAGATTTCAGGGACACCACTGGTAATGATCTAGTTGGGGACAGAAATGAATAGTTCCTTCATCTGGATCTATAATCATAGGAAATAGAATGGTGACTTGATCCTCTTTAGAATCTGTTGAGGGCAAACAGTATGACATACTAAAACTGACTTCAGGGTCTTGATTTTTCAAGTATGAAAGCATCTAACATTAGAAGATCTGCTTAGAGAGTATTCTAGAAACACGTGTCTATTCATTCAATGCTATTCATTCAATACAGCCAGCACTAGGACTTGAGTGGTGCTGTAAAGTCCCTGCCATCTCAATCAGCCGAAGTCTCATCCACATGAGCCAATGAATGACTCACTCAGGGGAAATGAACCTTCACTCTGTGTCCTTCACTTGTTAAGATGATGGTGCCAAAAGGACTTGATGGCTTGCAGTAAGGGGAGCAAAAGACAGCAAAGTGGAAGTGAAAGCTAATCAGGGATTGGAAGAGCCAGTAGGAGTAACTCTGGTAAGGACAGTGAACACGAGTAACAGCAGGTTTGAATTGAATGTGCAGAGCCAGTAGGCAAGCTGATTTCATGAAGGCACGATGTGCAGGCCATATCTCAAGAAATGCAAGAGGGGCTGTATTACAGGTGTGTGTGTGTGTGTGTGTGTGTGTGTGTGTGTGTGTGTGTGCATGTGTGTATGTCTGTGTTTGTGTCTATGTGTGTGTGTGTGGGGGGGTGCGTGTGCGTGTGTTTCAACCTGGCTTCACTACCTGCTGGACCACACACTGTAACAGCAGTCTGCAGTATAGGTGAGGCTTGGCTACCTGTGCCCTGTGCTCTGGTCACGATGAGTCACCCTGACGGTCATCATTTGCTTTAATAGAATAGACTGCTTTCATGTGGTATGTACTGTGTGGATTATCTCAACTTTCAGATTTTATAGACATTTTAAAATACTGCTAATAGAGTGTGTGTTTAATTAAGCCTTAGACCATTGAATTTATATTAAAATGCCCATTTTATAGATGAGGAAACTAAGGCTCACAGTCTAGAGTTATTCACTATGTTAGTATCTGAAGGAACCACAGCAACCTAGTTTTATTTCATTTTGACTCTGCCCTGTGGTTTATTTCAAGCCTGCTTAACAAATGCAGCTAAAATGTGAATTCCCTTGTCAATGAACAAAGAGGACTTTGTATTAAATACAAAAAACAAAAAAAAACAAAAAAAGAAAGAGAGAGAGAGGAAGAGAGGGAGGGAGGGAGGGAGGGGAGGGAGGGAGGGAGGGAGAAGGGAAGAAAGAAAATCAATTTGAAGGCAGTAGGTGTAAAAGCATTTACTACTAAAGTCATTAAGGAAAAATGTTTTGTAAATGAGTTTCCTGGGAGAGACGTTTTAATCTTTTTGTTGGTGTTCTGGTTTATTCAAAACCATTCAGCCATTTGCTGATGTGATGCAGACAGAAAAGATGTGAAGAAATATATTGCACAAACTTCCAGCAGTGCATCAGACACCACAGAATTATACATAAAGCCATGGATCTGAATTCTATACCTTCAAAACTAGCAGAAAACAGTGAAGCCACTCATCTTAATAAGGACAACACAAAGCTGAAATTTGTAACTTAAATATAATTCTATTATTTTGTCACTCACCTCAACTCATATCCAGTAAAGAAAATTAAATATTGTCCCAGTTAATTTAATTTCCAGTCTTCTAAATGATTCTGGATGGATAATAAATCATTAATATGATATAGCACTGTATTATTTATATAACACATATAAACATTTAAGTATATAATACTGTATATTAAAATGAAATGACTATTCTCTTCAAAGGGAAGCACACAAGGATTCTTATGATAACATGAAGCTGATTATGAGACAGTGAAGGATCTAAGTTGTTGCTCTTAGAGACCCACACAAGCTTGACAGTAATGTCTAAGTATTGACAGATGGCACTGGACAACATGGCAGTGAGAGGGACAGTGGATACACACATCTACTTTCTTGGCTTTCCATGTTACTTGGGTTCCATGGGGCAATATGTTGGAGCCAGACTGCAAGAGCATGCAATGGGTGGTGACACTGAGGGGCCCTGAACTCAGAGAGTCCCAGTGTTCTTAGGCTCTCCTCCACACCTGCCCAAGCTCCACCATCCTGAGCAAGAAACTCTGCAGAGAGAACCGATCTCTGCTCTACATACCTTGCAAGGCAGTTTTTCAGAGCAGTGTCTGAAATTCTAGGCAGGAGTGAATGCTACCTAGAAACCAGCAATGGCAATGGCAATGGTAATGGTGATGACAGTTGTGATGGTGATGGTGATGACAGTGGTGATGGTGATGGCAATGGTGATGGTGATGGCAATGGTGATGGTGATGACAGTGGTGATGGCAATGACAGTGGTGATGGCAATGGCAGTGGTGATGGCGATGGCAGTGGTGATGGTGATGACAGTAGTGATGGTGATGACAGTGGTGATGGCAATGGCAGTGGTGATGGTGATGACAGTGGTGATGGTGATGACAGTGGTGATGGTGATGACAGTGGTGATGGTGATGGCAGTGGTGATGGTGATGACAGTGGTGATGGCGATGGCAGTGNTGGCGATGGCAGTGGTGATGGTGATGGCAATGGTGATGGCGATGGCAGTGGTGATGGCAATGGCAGTGGTGATGGTGATGACAGTGGTGACAGTGATGACAGTGGTGATGGTGATGGCAGTGGTGATGGTGATGACAGTGGTGATGGCAATGGCAGTGGTGATGGCGTCTGATTTGTAAGCTACTGCTCTTCAGACATTATTGTAAGCTCTTTATAATCTCTTTCCTTCTTATACAATAGCTCTAGTATACCCTATCACCTACATTCACACATAACCATACTTGAGACCCAGGGAAGGTAAACAATTCCCCCTGGGATAACATACACAGAAAGCAGTCATCTGTGTGACATCACCACTGTCATCATCCAGTGATTTAATGTGATTTCAGATACATGCCTGTACCCTGACATTATCATACTGTTTTATTTAGAGTTAAATATATTCCACTGAGGAAAAAGGTTTTAAATAAAAATGGAAGTAAATTTTGAATGTATCTGTAAAGGTATAATCTCTTTTAACCAAGATACCAAAAAAAGTGCTTAATTGGTGAAATAGTATTTTTAAGCATTATTTATTTTTTTATTTATTTACTGTCTACTTTTATGTTAGCAATATATTCCTTCACTGTTTTCTGAGAACCTTCTACATGAAAAGCATTGATTAACTGTGAAAATGCCAAGGACTCAAGTCCTTCTCACAAAGAAATCACACAAAACCACAGGGTGAAAAGTGCAGGTACATGGAATCCAAAAGAACAAAACACAGAGAGGTGAGCACCATCCACCACCACCTCCACCTCCACTTCCTCTGCCTCTGCCTCTGCCTCTGCCTCTGCCTCTGCCTCTGCCTCTGCCTCTGCCTCTGCCTCTGCCTCTGCCTCTGCCTCTGCCTCTGCCTCTGCCTCAACAACAACAACAACAACAACAACAACAATGTAAAACAACAACAGCATGTGCTGGCAAAGGGCAATTTCCTGGCTATTTCTTCAGGGAAACCCAATAGTAGGAACTCAAACTGCTTTTTCTGTGAGAAAAGCTTTGGGGCTGCATGGAGAGCCACTGTGCATTGGTGGTTTTCATGGAGTATATCTACTTCAAACTCCTTACTCTTTTACCTTCTTGCAGAAGACAAAAAATTAAAATAAAATCATGCAACTGATGAAAATGTAAATGTTTGGAGAAAAAAGATGAGTTAAGATTAGAAAATCCTACTTAATTAGCATTGATCAGTACATATTAAATTAATAGTAACTACTATTTTCATAGCAACTGTTTAAACAGATTTTCTGTCACATATTTTTCAACTCTAGTATTTTCTATATTTATTTGAGATATTATTCTGCAGCATTAAAGCACATAGGCTTATTAAGTAGTCTTGCTTATCAAAAATATGCTGATGCTGAATGGCTATGAAATATTCATGAAAGGCATTTAAGTTGAATCTGAAATTGTTTCCAATCACAGTGAAATCATCACTTCAGTTTAAGCAAATGATGCCAATATAAAATAGCATTGCCATTATGCCCAAGGAGAAAGTCTGTGTTTAAAGTTATCTATATCTATATCTTTCTCTATATCTATGTTTATATCTGTGAATGTCTTTAAAAGTCGCTTAACACACTATTTGTCTTCTTATGTCATTCTTTCATAGCTTTCATCATTTTTTGTCTTGTCTTAGTAAAGACAGCTGCCCCACAGAGGCTGCAGAGAATGTATTCGGGCTGCTTCTTAAATGAGCGAAGTACTCAACACCTACTCCAAAGAATCCATTCTCCTGCATATTACCACATGTAGCTCCCACTGTGTACAAGGCCAAGTTCAGGATTGTTAGCCCATGACTCAGGCTGTGATCTTCATGCTGTTCCTTTCTCACACTGAGCTAAAATTTAACCATGTAACACTTCTCCATCTGCACTTGACCTTCTCCCATTCTTCCTCGAGGAGCCAGCTCTTTTATCTCCTTTCTGTACCACCCAGCATTGACCAAGTGTCCCTCCACATCCCACAAGACCTTGTCTAATTTTCTATTAAAACCATTGTTCCATTTCTGTATTTCCCAGCACATTAAAAATTCAACAAGGGCAAGAATATGTTTTATTATCTTTGTGCTCCAACATTTGATGTTTCATAGACAATGAATAAACATTTATTGAGTGAATGGATGATAATCTATTAAGAGTTGTGGGAAGAATATCTTGTGCATTGCATGATAAATCATCTGTCAATTAAAAAACACATGGCCTATAGGAAAGTCTAATAGAATAGAAGGTGGAAGAAGGAGGAAAGTCAGCAGGCACAAAGAATTGTGGGATAGCATCAGGTATGGGAGGAGTCTCTGGGAAAGATTTGAGGAGAACAGCTGCTTTGTGTCTAACCAACCATGTGGCAGAATGTAGATTAGTATAAATGGGCTACTTTAAATTATTGGCTAGTCAAGGAACTGGCCTAGCTAAATGGTCTAGGTATTTGTAAATATATTTTGAGTTTGATACATTATTCTGGGGAGCTTAGGGGCAGGAGGAAAACAGCCTATTACAAAGAAGAACCTGAGTGCAGTCATGCTAGGTCCCTTTTTGTGAGTGCTCCATAGCTTCAGTAATAGTGTCAGGCCTTGGGACCTTCCCTTGAGCTAGATCCCTCTTTGGGCCTGTTGCTGGACCTTCTTTTCCTCAGGCTCCTCTCCATCCCTGTAATTCTCTCAGACAGGAACAATTATGGGTCAGAGTTGCAACTGTGGGATGCCCCCCCAACCCTGCTCCCACATTTGATGCCCTGTCTTCCTGCTAGAAGTGGGCTCTGTAAGTTCCCTCTTCCTACTGTCTGGCCTTTCATCCTTTGAGACCTGACAGTCTCTCACCTTCCAGGTCTCTGATGCACTCTAGAGGGTCTCCCCTCCCCCCCCCCCCCCCCCCCGACTCTGGAAGAACCAACAAACAGCTGAAAGAGTCAGAGACAGATAGTTGCACACAAGCAATGGACAGAAGCAGCTGACCCCTGTTGTTGAATTAGGAAAGGCTGAATGAAGCTGAGGAGGAGGGAGCAGTCTCAATTCCTGTAGGAGGACCAGCAGTCTCAATTAATCTGGACCCCCGAGATTTCTCAAACACTGGACCACCAAACAGGCTGCATATACCAGCTGATATGAGACCACAAACACACATACGGCAGAGGACTGCCGGGTCTGTGTTCATTCAGAGATTATGCACTTAACCCTCAAGAGACTGGAGGCCCCAGGAAGTTTAGATGTAAGGTGGTGTGGGGGATGGGGATATCCACATGGAGAAAGGGGATGGGGAGGAGGTAAGGAATGTGGAGCGGTCAGAAGGTGGATAGGGGAGGGGGGAATAAAATATGGAATTTAAAATAAACAAATAAATTAATTAATAAAAAACAAAACAAACAACAACAACAAAAACAAAGAAGAACCTGAAAAGGTGAAGGAAGAAGTTAATGAAGTTGGAAAGACTCTAAACTTACAAGTCTTGGAAAACAGGACAGAAGGTCTGAGGAATATGGCAAATTGAAGGAGTAAATCCACGTATTTGTTGACTTGGTGTGTAGTGAGTGACCATAGGCTATAATGTAAGCAGAAAAGAGGTATAAAAAAGAAGATTAATAGCCTCAGCTCATGGGACTTACCAAAGGCATATGCTAATGAGATTATTAATATTATAATATATATATTATAAATTATGGTAAATATAAGGACATAAACAAGGTGCAAGGGATGTAAAATTAGAATGGATGCTCAGAACAGGCAGCTGTGATGTGATCTTAAAGATGTTACTGAGAACAGGAAGAAGGAACTGACCTTACTGTGTGTGAGTAGCAGTGATAGCAGGCATATGGAAAGAGCCTATATCAGGCTCTAAAAGATGTGTTATGTGTAAATCCATAAGTATGTCACAGTCTTCGATTGAGCCCAAGATTCAAGAGCCTTGGGAGTGAGTGGGAGCCTGACTCATCAATCTGCCGAGTCTGAGAGGCCATGAGTCTCAAGCAATGAGACATTGCTCTGCAGGAGAGCCTTCCATGGGGTCACCTCTGTAGGTGCGTGTAAACAGCTGTGCAAGAGAAGGGGGGAAAGTTCAATTTGGGAAAACTCTTACCTGTCCGGATTACTCCACAGAAAGGGCTCTTACCTCCCTGCTGCTTTGCCCCTATCTTAGAAACATGAGGCACAAATTTTTGTCATCCACTAAATAGGATTGGCTGTGTTTTCTTTCCCTTAGGGAAAGGCAAGTGGTGGAATGAGAAATACTTGCAATGATTTCTGCTTTAGTGGGTTTCTTTTTATATTTGGCTATTGTGTGTATCCATGTATGTGTGGGTATTTGTATGTGTGCATGCCAACTTGTGCAAACAGAGGTGAGAGGACAGCTCAAAGGAGTCTATTCTCTTCCTCCTGCATGTGTACCCAAAGATAAAACTCAGGTCCTTCCTCCACATAATACCAGATACACTGAAACTTATAGAGGAGAAAGTGGGGGATATCCTCAAATACATGGACACAGGGGAAAATTTCCTGAACATAACATCAATGGCTTATGCTCTAAGATCAAGAATTGACAAATGGAACCTCTTAAAATTGCAAAGCTTCTGTAAGGCAAAGGACATTATCCATAGGGCAAAGCAGCAACCAACAGATTGCAAAAAGATCTCTACCAATCCTACATCCAATAGAGGGCTAATATCCAGTATACATAAAGAACTCAAGAAGTTAGACTCCAGAAAAATCAAGTAACCCCCTTAAAAATGGGGTACAGAGCTAAACAAAGATTTTTCAACTGAGGAATATCAAATGGCCAAGAAGCAACTAAAGAAATGTTCAACATCCTTAGTCATCAGGGAAATGCAAATCAAAACAACCCTGAGATTCCACCTCACACCAGTCAGAATGGCTAAGATGAAAAACTTAGGTGACAGGAGATGCTGGTGAGGATGTGAAGAAAGAGGAACACTCCTCCATTGCTGGTGGGATTGCAAGCTCATACAACCACTCTGGAAATCAGTCTGGCAATTCCTCAGAAAATTGGACATAATATTACCTGACAACCCAGCTGAAAATCCACTATCCCCTACCCCTTCCCCCTGCTCATCAACCCACCCACACCTGGTTACTGGCCCTGGTGCTCCCCTGTACTGGGGCATAGAACCTTCACAGGACCAAGGGCCTCTCCTCCCATTGATGATCGACTAGCTATCCTCTGCTACATATGCAGCTGGAGCCATGAGTTCCACCATGTGTACTCTTTGGTTGGTGGTTTAGTCCCGAGGAGCTCTGGGGGTACTGGTTAGTTCATATTGCTGTTCCTTCTATGGGGCTGCTAACCCCTTCAGCTTCTTGGGTCCTTTCTCTAGCTCCTTCATTGGAGACCCTGTGCTCAGACCAATGGTAGGCTTTGAGGACCCACCTCTGTATTTGTCAGCCACTGGTAGAGCCTCTCTGGAGACAGCTATAACAGGCTTCTGTCAGCAAGCACTTGTTGGCATCCATGAAAGTGTCTGAGCTATTTCTTGGGTGATTGTGAAATGCATGCCCAGGTACGTACACACACACACACACACACACACACACACACACACTTGAAAAAATATTTAATGAAAAGTATCTAGCTAGAAAATACCCAAGTTGTTTCACCTACCTTGCCCAATCTCTGATTGTCTGATTGTCTGTCTTCTCTGGGGCCATGAAGAGATCTTCTGAAAATGTAGGCTGCCCTTCAGTGGGTACCAAAAGTACCACCAATCCTGTGTCTCCAGTGCCCAGATCATGATAATGATGCCAGGTCATGAACCATGTTTTTTCAGCTGAGCCACCCAATGCTAGATCTGAAGCCCCCACATGTAGCTGTTTAGACTGAAGCAAAATAGCGGGAAAAGCCAGTTCTTCCTGCTCACCAATCACATGCTAAGTGCTCAGCAGCCACCTGTCATCATCTTGGAAAGTACAGCTGGAGAGTGTGTTTATCCCTGCAGCATGTCCCAATGGACTGTGCTGCTGTGAAGATTCATTTAGTAGAAAAGTAGAATCTGCTTACGGAGGTCTATCCTCATTCAGCCTTATCTCAATGACCCTGAAATTATCTCTATTCTAATCAGCTCTCACTCGATCCTGTGTGCACCCATCTATACAGAGGATACCCAAATCTTTAGGGAACTGCAATCTTTCACAAAGAAGATGAATGAATACACTTTGTTTTATGTTTATTTAGAGGGAGCCAATGTAGAAAATATAACATGTAGTAAGTTTGTCAGGTCTATGACAAAACACAATAACTTTATTGAAAATGTTTTGATTATGCTCGAAAAATATCTGCAAACCTTGAACTCTCTAGCCCCTTTCATTTGTAAGAATGATGTTTTCCCATGTTTCCATGATCATCTTGGGGTCCAGAGGCCATGATCAATGACAACAGAGTGGTCATGACGTCCAGTTTCCAGATGCATAAGAGAATTCAAACTATTAACAAAAGATGAAGACAGAAAGAGGAGATCATCTTTGAACTTGGTGCCTGAGTTGGAGCTGGTCCTCCAAGCACAGTGAGTCTAGGCTCTGTCTCCATCAGACTGTCCATGCTGGATGCAACACACAAATCAGTGGCACGTTGGACCTCTTCTATCTCTGTACCAGTTCAGGGATATACATGCCCTCGTTAGATTCTAAAAGAAGTTCATATGGATGTTTAAGACTCAGAGAACATTATCTGCATGAAAACAAATAGGTTTGTAACACTGGCAGATGTGTTTGCTTTATGTCTGTGATAGTTACTCATCATAGGTTTTTAGAAAGTACAAACTAAAGGATAAAGTCTCAGTTACCCACAGTGGATTCTCTGAGATACTGATGTGTGCTTAGCAATTGTGTGGACTTCGGATTTTTTTTTTCTATGTATGATTTACAAAAATCTATGACATTCTTTTGCAAAGTCACTAACATTTTCCTGGATCCTTTCATAATGCTCAAAATCCTTTCCAATGGCAAAACTGGTATTCCTTTATATGGTGATTTTTAGAATGAAGCCATTGAATAGCAGTTGTTCAGCATTTTATTGTAAACAACTCTGAACATTATTATAGAAAAAAGTGATAACACTTTCTTTATGATAAATTCCCAAGGTGGAACACTCAAATGTTTTACAAGATTTTCAGTCTTTTGATGCAAATTTCTGATATTTTCTGCAAAGGCCTTGTATGCTGTATCCACAAGGGGAGTTTATAAGAGTTGATGCCATGCCAACATGGACTCCTGCTGCTCTATCCAAAGCTCTAGGCACGGAAGCTATACCAAACCCCAACTAGGAAGGGAAGGTGGCGAGGAGGTGCTCCTAGGATATTTGTAAAACTTCTTTATTGTCAACCAATGCTAAATCTGTTCAAAAACATGCAACCTATGGGATATATATATATATATATATATATATATATATATATATATATATATATGAAAAATCTCTACATATCAAGGAAAATATCAAGGAAAATATTTATTTATATATTTAAAGGAAAATATAGGCTTCCAATATCAAATACATGTTCGGTACAATATAGTAGGGTTTTTTTCTTTTTTTTTTTCTTTTTCTTTCTTTTTTTTCTTTTTTTTACAATCACCAGCTTTAACAACTATTGTGTTACTAGTTTATCCTCTATAAAATTTTATGTGATGGTATAATGTGATAGATTTAGTTTTCTGGATCTAGAATTTTTCTTTTTCTTTTTTGGCACCAAGTGTTTGATATTCATCTAGTTTGTTATCCAAATGAGTAGTTGACTTTTTTCTTTCCACCATATTCCATTTTCCCTAATTGATTTGTCCATTACCAATGATGGATTTGAGGTGTTTCTACTATGGAGCTATTAACATAAGCTGGTTTAAAAGAAACTAGCTTTAGATTGCAACTTAGATATAGTCTTTTTGGGTGTATGACTTTGAGCATAGTATCCTGTCTCCCTAAGTCTTGGTGTCTTCACTTGTGACAGCCATGATTGTTTCTAGTTTCTAAGGGTTGTCAAGAGAAGCCTTAAGATAATTTGTGTGGCACTCTTGGCACCAGTCCTAGCTCAATGCACAATGAGGCTAGAGCTTCAGGAGCAGCAGTGGTTGGAAGATGGATTTGTGCACAGTTTCTGATGCTTTGGCTTTATGGACTCAGCTCTCTGTCCAAAGCCAGAGAGATAAGTGCATCCAATCTTGCTGGGCTTGCCACTCAGGGAAATCTTTCAGCTGACTTTATGGAACTCATTTTCCACTAAGAGAAAATGAGACCCAAGTTACACAGCAAATGCATCTGGCATGCCAGAGGCCCAGCAAGAATGCTGAAACCCAGCCACTAGTGCTCCCACATCAAAGGGTCAGGTTGTTTCCTGAAGACCAGATGGTACTGCTGCTGACCACAGCTATCTCTATGATAGTCATGATGAGAGTTTGAGTTGCATGAGTGCAGTTTGAGGCCATCAGCATTTACACGTGTGATCTCATTCTCATAGCAACTATGGGCACAGATACCATTCTTCTGAGAAGATAGGTTTATGTTCTAAGTATCAGCTGAGTGGGATCTGCAAAGATGTGGTTGCGAAGCAGATACCTATAACAGAGACCTCTGCTTTTCTCCACCTCTGTCTCTCAGCAGAAGCTCGGAGAAGATTTTCTGACAAATCTCCACTATCACAGCAGTCATAGTCACATTAGATCCAAAACCCTGCTCCCTATATATGGTCTTCCTTCAGGCTCCTGAAGTGTGCCCTAAGCTACTAGGCTTTTGTATTTGAAGTTTATCAGAGTTTATTTTTAAAGTTCTCTTGGAAAAATACCCAAGTAAAGTCCTGCTTCCTATTCATAAGCAATTATTTTTGCCTGTGTTCATTAGTTCTCTGATTCATCATACAGTGAGCTACAAAACAACAGGTTATTCAAAGACACCATCTCATTGAAAGACATGAGCCATGTTGTCTTTTAGGAGACTTACTGTCTAGAGAAAGCCTCTGGCCATAAGCCATATCATGCAATCAGATGCTAAAACACTGACTACATATTCAATGCTTTTCTGAATCTTAAAATGTGACTGTGTAGGTGATAAGTCCTGAAAATACATGGGTGAGAGGCAAAGATCTTATTTAAGTAGACATTGGGAATCCGAGCAGGTTCCCCTGACTCAATGGCTTCCTAGACATCACCACAGTGAACTATCCATTTAGCTGAACTTCTTAGCTCATTTATTGTGATGTAAGTACAGTCTAATCTAAAAGGCTCGGGTCCAAATCCTCTGCTCTCTGTCTATACTTCCAGTGCCAGATCATGCTAGCCTGGGGACTGAACTCAGGTCCTCAGGCTTGCACAGTAAGCCCTCTATAACTGACACATCTCCCAGACTTGGAAACGGAAGCTTCAAGCCATTGTAAACTGAGGAGAGCTGTTGAGGGAGACTGCTGAGTATTTAATGAGCAGAGATATCACTGCTGTGAACTGGGTTAATTCCATGGTTTGGTAAGAAAGCTACTTTGGATCATCAGCAATAAACAGTATCATTCCAGGTCTCAGTATATGGGTTCAAGTAATAACGTATTTGACTTATAACATCAAAATCAGAGTTTGATCCCTAGAACCTACACCAAAACAATAGGCATGATGATGCATACTTGTAACTCAGAGCCAGGGAAGCAGAAACAGAATGGTGGAGTCCCAGGGGCCTGCCAGTCTAGTCTACTTGACAAAGAAAGACACCCTGCTTCAGAGGAAGAGTTTGTTATTCCTCAGGATGGCACCCTAGGTTAACCTACAGCCTGCATGTGCATGCACATGGGTTTGTGTGTGGATATGTACACATATAGATACCCAGACATACAGACATACACACACAGGGGTGGGGAAGGACAAAGGGTTGAAAGGAGGGAGAGGAGAGGAGAGGAGAGGAGAGGAGAGGAGAGGAGAGGAGAGGAGAGAGCATGAATGATGCATAAGACAAAAAACATAAANATCTTCTCCCTGTCTGTCTCAACATACCTCTGTGCCCCTCTCTAGATAATGAAATCTCAGAAATAGCATCATTACATCCATATGCATTTTAAATTCTTCCATTTACCTATTTATTCATCGTGTGCATGTGTGTGATGTGTGACTGTGTATGTGTTGCATACACGAACATGCCAGAGCATGCATGTGGTTAGAGGACAAAAGTTCTCTAATTCCACTTTGTGGGGCCCAGGAATCAATTTTATGACATCATGCATTAGCAAGTGTCTTTACCCACTGAGCCATCTTGCCAACCCTCATGGAGTTTCCAGAATAGAAGAACCTGTTTTTCAGACACAGCTCAGGGTATCGTTTTTTTTGCATCTGAAGTTAGTAGCTTCTTAGTATCATATAGTCAGTCAATTTACCACAGAGATTTTTCTAATTGTTTCACTAAAACTAAAAACTTACTTTTCAAACAAGGTATATGTATTATAATGTATTGACACGGCTCTCTGAATTTAGGAAGTTAAGGTAGAGTCACATATAGTTCAGGTTACCCTCAAAATTGCTGTATAGCTAAGGATGACCTTGAGCATATGATCCTCCAGCCTCTATTTGAGTTCTGAGATACATAGGCATGCTCCACCACACATTGTTTGTGTGGTACTGGAATGGAACCCCGGGCTTGGTGTTGGCTCAGCTTCCTCTCCTCTTGTTTTATGCTTGCTCTCAGATGTTTACAGGGTTGATGCTTCTGTTATTGATTGGAAGTGTTTCCTAGTCTGGTGTTGCTGCTTTTGCTACCTTGGCATTATCTATTGTGATTGTCTCATTCCCTAGAAATTGATGTTGGGAGTCAGAGATCATCACATCTGGATATGATTCTTAGGGGAGCTGCCCCAGAGGCAACTTTGTGCTACACCAGTGTACTGGCTAGGTTTGTGTCAACTTGACAGTCGACCTCAATAGTGTCTCTTTCCTCGAAGTCAACTCCTTTACGGAGGTACTCTAGATCGACACTCCGTAAAAGAGTTAATCACTAGTTCCCGGGGAACACCCACCCTGGTAGAGACCCGACCGTCAGAACCCAAGATATTCTCTCGTCCGACTCGTTCGGTCCCCAAGCAAGCCAGTAAAGAACATCCCTCCATGGCCTCTGCATCAGCTCCTGCTCCCTGACCTGCTTGAGTCCAGTCCTGACTTCCTTGGTCATGAACAGCTGTATGGAAGTGTAAGCCAAATAAACCCTTTCTACCCCAACTTGCTTCTTGGTCATGATGTTTGTGCAGGAATAGAAACCCTGACTAAGACAACCAGCCATCAGTAGTTATGCCTTTTCAGTCTTGAAAGACATCACGAACCACTGCAGCTGCCTGCGTTCAGTATTTTGATAGGCATTGCACATGGATGGATGTCTACTCTCTCTTTCGCATGGGTTAGCTGGAGAAAACTTAAAAAGATAAAGATTTTTTTCTCATCAAGTATTTATAGGGAAAGTCACTCACACAAAACAAACTCACTGTTTCCCCTTTATTAATATAACCAAGCTACTACGTCAGTTCCTTCACCTCCTTTTAAAATGATCTGTTTTGTTTTCTTTCTTTGGAGGTAATATTACAACATGTACTCTTTTGAATCCTGAGTTGTCATTAGCTGTTTGAGTCGTAGGCTTTCTATGACTTGTGGGAGCCTCTTCTAGCTGGACTCTGAATCCATTTAGCAAGATTCTGGAAGCCCTTCATTAGCTTCCAGATAGCTTCATTAATTTCTGCTGAGGGAAAGCTATCATCCACATTTCATGCAACCTACTGCATACTGGGTTTTGTTTTTGTTTTGTTTTGGTTTGGTTTTGGTTTGGTTTTGTTTGGTTTGCTTAGGTTTTGTTTGGTTGTTGTTCCATTTTGTTTTGCTTTTGAGATAGGGTCTTGCTACATAGCTCTGGCTGTCCTGAAACTCACTATGTAAACTAGGCTGGCCTGTAACTCATAGCCATCTACCTGCCGATCCCTCCCACGTGCTAGGATTAAAGACATGTGCCACCATACCTGGTTCATTTTTCTGTAAAGTTGTATTCAAAGATTGTAGTCTACAGACCATATTAATTTTAAGTTTTGGGTTACTGTGCATTTTAAAATATGTGTATTTCTTGCTCTTAGATAAAGGCACAGTACCATCCATTCCTTACACACATCATCCTTTTACAGTTAACAGTATCTTCCATAGGTCACTCCCATATTTGAACTTACAGCTATTCTGCACTTCTCTACATGACTTTATAGTACTCCATTGTGTGGCAGCACCATACTTTATCTAAGCTTTCGTCAGCAGTGAACACCTGCTACTCTCACACTTCAGCAGGAAGCCTTCCCTGTATTTTGAACTTTGCTCCCTCAAATTGTGAATGTGAATGATGGCTTAGTAAATTCTCTAGGGTCACATACTGAGCTGGAATCAAGGTAGCATATTGTTTAGCCCTGGAGTGCAGGTTCACATTTGCACATTGTCTCTTCTAAAGCACTGGCCTGGAGTTCTGTTATTGACTGTAGAAGCTGTGCTGATCTGTAGCTCAGATCAAGGTCTGCTTAGTGTGTGGTTGATAAAATAAGGATTACTCTTCACAGACCACCACTCCATAAACAAAATTTTACTGAAAAGTCAACTTCTAAAACTTGGACCTGCAAGAGGAAAGAAAAGGTTCTTGGGGTGGAGACATTAGGGCTCACTTTCCAGTTAACTTGGAAACTAGTACTGGCCAGAGCACAGGCTGCTGAGTGTCCCTTATGTCTCAGAGTGTTTATCTAGGTCACTTTCATTCTGGAAAGACAGGACTATTGAGAAGAAATAGAAGATGCTGATAGTGGCTAGGCCAGTGGTACTTAACATTCCTGATTCTGTGACCCTTTAATATAGTTCCTTGTGTTGAGGTGACCACCAACCATAAAATTATTTCATTGCTACTTCAAAACTCTAATTTTGCTGCTGCTATGAATCATAATATAAATATCTCATATGCAGCATATATGATATTTGACCCCTGTTAGAGGGCTGTTAGATTAAGAACTGCTGGCCTAGATTATACTCAGAATTGTAGTTCTAGTGCTTAGAGAGCAAAGGCAGTCTCTCAGGCCACTGTGCCTGGAGCCCATGGCTTGGCCTTCTGCTTAGCAAACTCTACATATCCTTCCATCAAAAGGAATGTTATCACGGTTTATAGATCCAACACAGGAAGTCCTTGTGCACTTTGGTTCCTCCAATGAATATCTTAGACAAGATTTACCTCTTCTTGGTACACTAAGTGAGAAGTTAGATGGGAGTTTGTAACAGAAGCAAGGAGTAAAAAGGGACCTCAGAAAGGCAAGCTCTTTAGCATTGTTAAGAACCAGTGAGTTCTTAGTGCTGAGTGAAATACTATATATGGATATATATGGATAAATACTATATATTGCTATATATGGATTCTCAACCAGTAGTTTTAATGGGTGTGTGGATGTGTAAAAAAAAAAATGGACTCCACAAGTGTATTTTTGTTTGTTTGTTTGTTTAAAACTGCATGTAAGAGAGAGAGAGAGAGAGAGAGAGAGAGAGAGAGAGTATGATGAATGTCCTAATTCCCTTTAAATGGGATCTCTCCTTGAACCTGGACCTCTCCATTTGGTCTAGACTGGCTGACCAGGAACCCCCAGTCTCTTCCACTCAAAGGTCTAAGGTTACAGGCACACATGGTTCTCCCAGGTGGGGACCAAAATTCAGATCTTGGTGCTTGTTCAGCATGCGCTCTCACCCAGTGAGCCATCTCCCCAGCCCTGGCTCCAGAATGTGAACATAGCCACTAGTGCTCAATGTTAGAGATACATCACAAGAGTCTGTCATATGCAGAACTTGCTAAATACGTGAGGTTCAGGCTTTCCCTCTTGCATTTTTCTGTCTCACCTTTGAAAATCCCCTCACCTCTCCAGATCTCTCTAGCCAGTGCTAAAGAATTGTCTCTCCCTTAGCACCAAAACCTGACTCTCAATGCAGAACACAAGGCAGGTGAGTACTAGGAGGAGGCCTTCGTAATCCCTTCTTACTACTCTTTTACTATAATCGATAATCTTTTCGAAGGGTCCCGAGAGTCGGTCCAGTACCAACGTCTTTGGTTACCCTACCTAAAGTCTCTTCTCGGACATTCCAGACGAGACTAGAGAACGACGAAATGTTTTGGTCTCTTTGTACCAAAATAATCCACCAGAGATTCTCCGTTTCACCTGTGGTGCGGCCTCCTAGCATCCTGAGGCTTTGGATCCTGGCTCCTATGGAAAGATCATAGATCTTTCCAGTCATCAGCTGTCCAAGCTTTCCCTGGTGCATCCTGCCTCATGGGAGAAGCTGATTTTCTAGCTTTTGTGCATCGGAATGCTTGTAAAGTGTCTAGGGTTGGGGGGCCATAGCTGTGTTGGAGCAACCTGCAACATTCATTAAACACACAAACACAGAGAGGGAGAAGGGAGAAGGGAGAAGGGAGAAGGGAGAAGGGAGAAGGGAGAAGGGAGAAGGGAGAAGGGAGAAGGGAGAAGGGAGAAGGGAGAAGGGAGAAGGGAGAAGGGAGAAGGGAGAAGGGAGAAGGGAGAAGGGAGAAGGGAGAAGGGAGAAGGGAGAGGGAGGAAGTTCTAAACTCATTCATACCTGGAGCCCTGCCCCTAGGCTTTCAAAATAAACAGGTCTGTGATAGGGCTAAATTCATCTACATCTTTAACCAAAGGATCCTGATTTAATCCACACATTAATTAACATTAATTAGTATTTAGGCTGCATTATGGATGATTTTCTCTATTCTGGGAAACCTTTGAAGATGTTCAACACTGTGTCTTTTTCCACCACTCTCTACCTTGGATTTTTAGACAGAGTGCCTCACTGAACTAAAATTACCAATTTGGATAAATTGTCTAGCATGAAAGTCACAGGGACTCTCCTTGCTGCCGCCCTGGTGCTGTGGTTATAAGCTTGTTCCACCATTCCCCATGCTTTATGTGGATGCAGGGGAATGAAGCTCAAGAGGGTATGACAAGCACTTGGCTGGCTGAGATCTTACCTTCTCAGCCAGGACTTTGTGTTTTTTAAAGAAGTTTTAGGTTCACAGAAACATTGAGCAAAAAGTATAGACTGTCATGTACTTACAAAATGCCCACACCAACACAATTTTCCCCATTCCTACATCTTGCATCGGTGTGGTAAATCTGTTTGTCATAGTTGTGAGGCTACAATTCACTCAGAATTTTTAACTAATATCCGTAGTTTGTCATTAGGGTCTGCATTTCTACCTTTACTTTTCAATTTCAGAATACTTTAAAACTTGGTTCCCATTTAATCTCTCTGCCTTTGTGGACCTTGAATAGGTGTTGTTAGATTAAAGCAGTCAAGCTCTCTGTGGAACTCCAAATACCCATCAGTCTGCAGAGTGGCTGCCAATCAATTGTGCCTTGTCATCGCCCATGACAGGACAAGGTCCTTATCAAAATCAATTTCAGTGAGGCTCCTGGTCATCAGTTGTGAGATGTTGTATTGAAGAATCTTGTGTAGCCTATGTGTAGTCAGTATTCAGGGGTTTCCACCCTACTTTCTAAAGATAATTGCTACTGATAAATTTTCTATTACACTTCCAAGGCCCTGGATGCTGTGCACGATTAGCAATCTCATGTTGTTGGGCTGCACTTTCTAACCTGGCCTCCAGCCAAATGGAACTGTTTGTCACCTCACCCCAGTCTTCAGCGTGCTCACTCTGAAATCTGTACCTAGAAACTGACAAAAGAACTTCTTGATGTGTCCTTCAACTGCCCCCCCCATTTCCTCATGTATCTCCTCATGCATGTTGTACTTGTACCCCAACATACCCTTCTCATGCCTTCTCCATCTCCCCGTCCTCCTTCCTATTCTCCCTGCTACCCCTGCGTCTGAAACTGGAGATTCTGTTCTATTTCAAACCCTCTCCTCCAATGTCACAGCTTACACACAACACAGTCCTCTTTGCACATTGACTCTCAGGACGCTCAAATCATGCCTGCTCTTGTTCGGTGTATGTCCATGACTTCTCAATGAATGAGGGATTAAACCTTCACTTTGGCATGCATGGTCTGTGCCATCATGTTCCATTTCCTGCTCACTGTGTGCTAGTACCCTGCTCTCCATGATCACATCCTTCCCCACTCTGCCTAAGTACCACACAGCATCTGTTCACTTCACTAGTCACAGGTACATGACATATAGCCATGCACACCAAGATCTTCAAAGTAGTTAACAATTCTGTTAACGTTGATGAGACACTGCCAGTTTCAATGATGGTGCAGAAGCAGGAGTGAAGAAACTACTGCCTTAGCATGACAAGGGCAGCAATGAATCATTTATATGGTTGCAGCAAAGAAAGGATTCAGTAAACACAGCAACTTAGCAGCATCTGCTGTGTGCCACAAGAACATGCTTGGGTACCACTGCCTTGGTGACGCTGAGGTAGCAGCATCTTATTGGACATATTACATACTGTGAGCCTATTTACACCATATTTTCTGCCCACTCATCCTCCTCATACTCTCTCAACTAGCCTCACTCTACTTCATGTCAGGTGTATTAGATTACATTGGATTTGATAGAGATAGCTATGCAGAAATCATTTCATGTTTTTATATGACATCTGTAGTTAATTGAGAGAGAGAAGATGGAAACCAGAATTGGGTCCATGATATGGAGCCTGTGAATTGTGCTTCTGTAACATGGGTGTCCAGCTGGCTGTGTGCTATATATAACTGGATTATATGGTAGATGTATTTTTATGTTTTTGAAGTAATGTCCATGGTGACTGGAATACCATCTTTAACTGAAAGAACAACTAAAAGACAAATTTAAGTATTTCACAGGTATTTTTATAAAATTAACAAAGGGGACAAACATTATAAAGGTAACAGTCATTGTATTTTGCTCATGTTAGAGCTGAACAGCTTAACCCACAACCATGAGCCGGGCAGCTTCCTGATAGCTTTCCTTATTCATTGCAGGATTTTGGGTAATACTCAAGATGATATCAAGTAATACAGCATTTTTGCACATTAGGTAATAACATTTGTTGACATTTGAAATACTTGCATTACTCAATGAGCAAATGTTTTTGTATGAACACATTTCTATGACTTGCATGTGTGCAAGTCTTTCAAAGAACAAAAAAAAAATCTAATAGATCTTACTGTTGTTGAGTATAAGACATTTATTGATATGATTTCAAATTTCATATTGCTACTTATGTGTAAAAAAAAAATACCATCCTTTGAGCTTTGTGATGGTGCTGGAGAAGACTGTCACATTTACCTAGCATGGCTATCAAAAGTTTTGTCTGGAAAGCAATGTCATCCCCACAGAAGGGCAGGTTCCCTCCACATACACCAGTCAGAGCAATACTGGGAACAGATTGAATACTGAAGCAGAAGTGAGACTCCACCTGTCCTCTTTTTATCCAACACTGATTTAAAATGCTATTAAATGCTCCAAATGTTTTCACTATTAACCTTTTAATTAACTATTTTGATAATTATTATTATAAAATAATAATTAATAAAAATATTAACCTCTTAAAATATTTTTATACAATATGTTATTTAGGTTAATGTATAATAAGTTTATTCTTGTTAGTTTTAATGAATTAATAAATAGTTTAAACAACCCAGTTTTAATCTGAGTTATAGTAGATATCAAGAGATATAACACAAGTTGCTTAATGGAAGTCCTTTGGGGTCCTCAGCTGTGTTTCAAGTTATGTGGAGACTTTGAAATAAAAGGCTAATGGCTTCCAAAAGCCTTTGATCTGTGCCTCTTTGTTGGTTGGTTTGTCAAAAGAATCCAAGCGTCTAGTGCCTCAGTGCCTCCAAAGTGGAGGAAAAACTTATTTCTAAGGGATGTATTGTTTTCAAGGGCAAGAGGTAGATCATGTTTCCCTGTTCTGTGATTGGTGGAAGCAGATCTCTATCCTTCCTTTTCTCCCTCTTATCTTCTCTGTTTTTAATCATTATGTTACTTTGCTGTTTGGTAGTTACTGGGGCTGGAACTTGGGGCCTCACACATGCTCACTGTGCCAGTGAGCTAACATCCTATACCCAGAGCATTTCATCCCCTCCTCCATCCAGCTGTTAACCCTAAGTCCTTCTCTAAATTCCTTTTCCTGTCCGTCTTCTGGCAGAGAGCTGTTTTCTGGGAAAGTCCTGTCTTAATCAGTGTTCACTTACTGTCTCCAAGCTTGTGTCCTTTAAGGTCTTAGAACGCTTTTTGGTAGTGTCATATGGTGCTCCTCTGGCTTTATTCTTTCTCTCTTGCCCAAATAGATTTTTAAGAATAACATGATCAATGGAGTTTTCTATTACTTAATTATTTAAAAATGCAGACTTAATTTGAGAAGTATAATTTTATTAAATAGGTTCAGCTTCTACTCTAAAATTAAAACAGGCATACATAGAAGGTCGATGCACAATGATAGAGTATAACATGGTGACAGTGGAGCATTAGTGTGTGGTAGGACTCTGTCTCAAAAGATAAGGTGGAGAGTAAAAGTAGTGGATGCCCAATGCCCATGTACGTACATATGCATTCACTCACACCACATGAATATATACATATACCAAAGAAGACAGACAGATAGACAGACAGACATGCACACACACACACACACACACACACACACACACACACACACACACACACCAAAGGACAGATTTTCACTCTCATCTGTGTTCAGAATGATACATTGTTAAATTCATACTTACAGGATAGATATGGCTTCCTTCTTCTTTTATGCAATAGGAAGCATTCTACCCGATGAATACTTTAGCAACTGTGCTTTTCTCTGTGTCTGCAGAAAGTCATATGCATAATAGAAAAGCAGTTGGCTGCAAATAAGAGAAAAAGTGAAAATATTCAGTGGAAAGAACAATTCAGGGCTCATGCATAGCTCCCATCCTTAAGTCCAAAGAGAAGTATTAACAAGCTTTGGTTCAGAGATTCACTATTTCTGCAATGTTCATGGTCTTTCACTCCAGATGTAGATACGATAGTTGTTTGCTCTCTCCAGAGAAGAGGCTACAGGAAGGAAAATATGATGTCTCTGTGTCGACTCCTTTTTGTGAGAATTTCAAATGTGTTCTCCAAAGTCCTTAGAGATATATAGCACTGTCACGTGGCCATCCTTACTTTCAAGGAGACTGGACACATGTAACAGCCATTTTAACCCCAAAAATGGAAGGGCTAAGGAAAAAACGTGGTGAATACCAACCACATTCATGCAATTTTAAAAGCGAGCACATAAGCAAAAAGAAATGTGAAGAAGATAAAAGGTGAAAGGAAAACTTAATAATGACAATAATCCTTTCAGTACATGATAGGAGTCATTGCTGTACACCGGGCAGTGTTCTGTGTGACTCACATATATCATCTTGTCTGAACCTCATAAAAACCCTGGAAGGAGAAAGTACTATCCTACAAGGAGACATCACTGTCCTTTGTTTTTAGGGGACAGACACAAAAGTGAATTATTTGCCCAAGATACTGCAGTATAACCAGCATTCAACCAGAGCTGGCTCTGGCTTCTCTTTTCCTTTCCTTAAGACAATCACTTAGAACATGATGTTTCCTCCTGACTGAAATCTATCTCACACTCCTGCCAAATGCTGCAATGAGTTACAAATGGCCTGAAGGAGAGTGGGAATTTCCAGGCCTTGGTTAATGAAGCAGCTTGAATCCAGGGTGTCTGAGTGACTCTTGCAAGAGCTGCAGCACTCCCCTCTACCCATGACCTGTCCTCTCTATAGGTTTTCTTCTCTTAAAACTCATTGCTGCAATTTTCAGTTCTGACCTTGATGCCCAGTGTCTGCTGCACCTGTTAAGTGCTGTTAGATGCCCTGCTACTTTAGGAGGCTCTGTCGATAAGCAGCTTTTGAGGGCCTATGTTTGTTTAGAGTTGGGCTATCATTGTCAGTTAGCGTAGGCCAATTATTTTAGTTTGTTTGTGCAAGATCATCTTCTGGACTCAGTCCTATTTACTAGGTCAGTTAACTTTCACCCAGACAGAACCTCTGTCCCACAGACTGACTCTTAGTCTACCTGTTTTTTATGAGCACCTAAGATTCTCATTTTGTCAGGCAGTAACAATGAATATTAGGAAACTAAGTAAGCAGATGATCTTTCGTCTGACAGATAAGATTGTACCTTGGTAATTTTCCATTTTGAGAACTTAGTATACAAGAATTATTCACTGGGTTAATAGTTTCAGTCAAGAAATACTTGTTGAGAGCTAATTATGAACAAAGCACTAAGCATATCAGTATGAAGGTAGATGGGGTTGGGATATTTAAGAAACCCATTTTTGTGGGAGGCAGATTATGATCAAATACAGAAGACCTAAATGCCCATCAGTAAGAAACTAGATGAACAGTGGCCGAATCGTCTTTACTTTGGAACAGCAATACTTGTGAACAATCTATTGGTACAGCAAACTCTGTGACTAGATCTACAGTTCATGACTGCACTAGCATCACACTAAGAAGCTGGAAAAACTGATCAGTGCTGATAGGAGTAGGGCTATTGGTTGTCTTTAGAGAGCATTATGATAAAAAGAAGAAGAAGGAAGACATGAAATGATTCAACAGGAAAAGCTGGCTGCTGTCAACTCTGACAGCCTGCGGTCCCCAAGGCCCTTATGGTAGCAGGAGAACATTCCCATAGGCTTCTTTCTAACAAACACATGCCCACTGTGGAACAAGTTTGTATACATACACATAGAAATGCACACACACACACACACACACACACACACACACAAGATAAACAAACATGTAATAGGATTTTTTTTAAAGGTTCTATTGGTTTGCAGAGAAGGAAGTGAAAATCAGTTCTTATTCAGAAATGAGATCTGTTTGGAGAAAGCTCTTGTAGTAAGGGAGGACATGATCCCACCTTGAGTTGTGAGAGCAATTAGTGAGGCTAACATCAAAGACATGGCAGGGACTTAAAGGGGGAATTCTTTAAAACCTGGATAGGACATTCATTAGGATAGTTTAAAGTAAGAAAGAGAGAGAGAGAGAGAGAGAGAGAGAGAGAGAGAGAGAGAGAGAGAGAGAGATCTACCATGTATAACATGATGGGATCCTGAAAGGGGAAGAAGAGAGAAAGGAAGGAAAGAAAGGGGGAAGTAGGGGCAATCACTTTTATAAGTTCAGGAGGAGGAAGTCTGGCAGTATAAGCAGCAGAGATGAGGAAAAACATTTGTGTACAAGTCCCTTCTACTTAAGGACTACATCAGTCAGAGATAGAGACCAAAATCATGGTGGAACCATGCCCTGATTCCTGACTCAGGGAAAGGTATCCAGGGTGCCTGTGATCTACAGAGAAGGCCATGACATTGGAGTCCTACAGCAGATCTGGGCTCTCACTATTTTCTCTTGATATGAGATGAGAGCTTGTACTGGCTAGTTTTGTGTCACCTTGACACAGGCTGGAGTTATCACAGAGAAAGGAGCTTCTGTTGGGGAAATGCCTCCAGGAGATCCAGATGTAAAGTATTTTCTCAATTAGTGATCAAGAGGGGAGGTCCCCTTGTGGGTTGTGCCATCTCTGGGCTGGTAGTCTTGGTTCTATAAGAGAGCAGGCTGAGCAGCCAGGGGAAGCAAGCCAGTAAGGAATATCTCTCCATGACCTCTGCATCAGCTCCTGCTTTCTGACCTGCTTGGGTTCCAGTCCTGACTTCCTTCAGTGATGAACAGCAATTTGGAAGTGTAAACTGAATAAACCCTTTCCTCCACAACTTGCTTCTTGGTCATGATGTTCTTTCCAAGAATAGAAACCCTGACTAAGACAGAGCTGCTTACACTGGAGGGTTAATTTTGTAAGAATATATGTATCCTGCTCTTGTGATGTATTCTTGTATGTGTGCACACTATGATCCATTCGAATGAATTTGTGCTACATAATATAAGTATTGACAATGATAATGGCTTTAGGGAAATTCTTAGGACCAGTGCAATGTGATGGGAACATAAGCTTGACACTTGGTCAGGAAAGGCCACCCTAGAGACGTGGGGTTGGCTTAGATTCCTGGGTAGTGGCTATATGGAAAGGTATAAAGATGGGAACAGCCAGGATAAAACTTCAGACAACAAAGGCTCCAGAGCATCAGCAAGGCTGCAGTGCTCTGAGGCAGGGTAGAATGTGTTCTGGGACATGGGCAGAATAGGACGTGGAGAAGCACAGAGTGCAGTCTCAGCTAGGACCTTGGAAGTGTTTAGTTACTGTCTCTCTCGATTAACTAGACTGAATGTGCCAGGCAGTGGGCTAAGTCCTCACTCCCTTTTAATCTTCCAAACACTCTCGGGACACAGGTTCCCACATTTTTACAGAGGAGCCAAGGCTTAGAGAATGCAGTTTTCCCAAGCTTGGAAATAAGTGGGCACACCAAAATATGAGTCTCTGCCCCTTTGATCCTAAATGTTTTGGACTGAACTCTAAGCCATGCCCCTGTCTCTGAAGAGTAGTACTATATGTAACTCCTTCAAAGTACTCAGAAAACTGTAAAGCTCTACATAGAGGCTACTGAGAAATAACATGTGGGCTGAATTTTGTAGATGTGTACAATTACTCACAGTCTGATCCTATTAGGAGAACAACATGTGCAGTCTGCTGGTAAGACCCATCCATAGCAGCTAGCATAGGGTCAACACATGTCCCATATCAGTCCTGTCTCTCAGCATCCTCACTGCCATCTTATGCAATCAGCTTTGGTGACATTACATGGAAGCAAACACAGAGATAAACACAGGTTCCTCTGCCTGATGAGACAAAGTTGGAGAGTTTACATACTAACTGCTTTATAGTAAGGAAATGGTAAGTGTCGATGGAAAGGAAGCAAGAGGAGACTTCAGGTTCTGCTCTCAGAGTTATCCTTGCTCCCCTGCACTGTGAGATTAATGTTCTCAAAGGGTTTTTGAAACCAGAATTTGGTCCATGACATCACTGACGTTGAGAAGCCAATTGGCAAAGACAGCAGTTGAATCTTAAATGGGATATGTGGTCATCAAATAATACAGGGAAAGAGAGTCTCTCATTCAAAAGCTTAGTCCTGCTCCTCTGGCCAGTGGCCAGTCTTTATCCCTGAGATCTATGATGTAAAGGTCTTCTTCATCTCATGCTCCCACTGTGTAGCTGAACTTTTGCATACATGGAAAATAAGCCTCAAGTTTTAATTATATCTAGATCAAAGGTTAATTAAGTTAAATATGAGCACAGGATAGTCTATTTACATTGTGTGTGTGTGTGTGTGTGTGTGTGTGTGTGTGTGTGTGTGTTCAAAAGGACCCAGATCTGTCTCCTTCTTGCTTTTTTTAAAAGAATCATATATTCTGTAGTTTCTCCCCTCTGAAATCCTAGAACATAATTCGATCTAGCTCTATATGCTTTTCCTTCTCCATATAGATGGAAGAGCTCTAAGGATATGCCTCAATGCCTTTAGACTACCAAGTGCTTTGACCTGGTGAATAAGATCAAGGAAAGGCTGCAGTTTTTTGACTATTGAACCCTTGGATTCTGGCGGAGCTCTGCATTCATGCTTGGCTCTTTGTAAATGACTGTATATAAATGAGCTCCATGCTTATTTATTGGATGCTCAGATTTGGCTTTAGTCAGCAATCAGTCTTGATCACTCAGATGGTGTGTGCTCCTAATTTTATTTCAATTACTAAAGACAAAAGCTTACCCAAGGCTGATTGCCCCCCTTGTCTCACAGAGCTAGGATTGACGTGAGTTGGAACGGATCCTAGACAATACCCTATTTTTTTCTGAGCAGCTAGGAATTCTGATGTGAGTAAGTTCCACCTAACACACTTTGGAGGGACTCATGCTAGCATGCTGTCTTGTGAGTGGGGATTCCCTGCTGATGATGTAGATGTAATTCAAACTTGAGGTTCATTTTCCTTGGTATATGCAAAAGTCCAGCTACACAGTGTGAATGTGAAATAATGAGAAAGACCTTAACATCATAAATCTTGGGAATAAAGACAGTTGTGCCGTTCCGTTCCAGAGGCAAACAGGGTCATTGTGTAATAGTATTGGATCTGAACAGAAAAGCATAACTAAAGTTATGTGCTTCTTCCATATTCTAAGGCTCTACCATTCAATGTGATAGCTCCAGCCACCTGCAGTGACTCAACTGTGGTGTCCTAGAAGAGGAAACTATGGCTTATTTGCAAGATACAGCATAACACAAATGAGATGCCTCATTGGAAGTCCATGTCATGATTGCACATGAAAGTTGTTTGGGGACATATGGGTTAAAATAAAACATTTTAAAGATCATATCAACTCTTTAAAAGTTTACAAATGTTCCTAATGTTGAGTGGTGGATTCCCTAGTATGAATCTCAAGAGAAGGAAGAAGGCTCAGTCTTTTAATGCCTGCTGCATTTGTGTGAGGATGATCCAAGGCCCACAGACAGGTAGAATTCTGTGATCCCAGCCCCAAGTACACATAGCATCCTGTCATCCCAGCCCCATGTAGACAGAAAATACTGTAATTCCAGTACCATGTACACATAGAATCTGATGATCCCAGTCCTGTGTACACATAGAATCTGGTGAGTAGAATCGTATGTTCCCAGCCATATGTACACATAAAATACTGTAATCCCAGTACCATGTACATGTAGAATCATGTGACTGCAGCCCCATGTACACATAGAAACCTGTGGTCCCAGACCCTTGTAAACATAAAATCCTGTGATTCCAGCCCCATGTACACATAGAATCCTGTGATCCAAGCCCCATGTACACATAGAATCCTGTGATCCCAGCCCCATGTACACATAGAATCCTGTGATCCCAGCCCCATGTATACATAGAATCCTGTGATCCCAGCCCCACGTACACATAGAATCCTGTGATCCCAGCCCTATGAACACATAGAGTCCTGTCATCCCAGCCCTATGAACACGTAGAATCCTGTCATCACAGCCCCATTTACACATAGAATCCTGTGATCCCAGCCCCATATACCCATAGAATCCTGTGATCCCAGCCCCATGTACACATAGAATACTGTGATCCTAGCACCCATTGACAAGTATACACTTATAATTCCAGCACTGAGGAGGCAAAACAAGACAGCTCCCTAGAACTTGCTGAACAAGCAGCCTAGTGTATTCTGTAAGTCTCAAGGCCCAGTGAGCACCCTGCTTCAAAAAACATAGTGAATGCCTCCTAAGAAATAATATACAAGGTTGATCTATGGCATCCTCATGCCTATACACATATGAACAAATATACATACATATACATACAAGAAATTTAATAAACAGACAAACATGAATCTTGTCAAACTTAAATCTTTTCATCTCACCTTGCTTCCATATTCCTCCCTGTCCAGTAATCCAAAACTTACAATCTTTAGTCAGAGTACCCAGCTGCCAGTTATGAACATTCTGAGAACCCTTCTTGTTTTATTTCTTGAGTAGAAACTCAGATGACTTTTCAGTCTCCTAGAGCTTTAAACTTTATTTTCTACTTATATTCATTTCTAATAATAAAGGCCTTTGAAATCCATAAATAATATCAATACTTCTTTAATTAACAGACAAAATGATGTGTGTTGCATACAACCTGCTTTATATTATTCCTCCACCATAGAACAGGTTAAATCTAAATGGCAAAGACATCACCTCACACAAATAGCATTTTTGTAGTAAGAACACTCACTATCCACCCTCCAAACTGTTAAAGAATGCCACATCTGAGCTGAGCTGAGCTGTAGAGGCAGTTCTGTGGTAGAATGCTTGCCTAGCATGCAAGAAGGAAAAAAAAAACATGAAAACAATAGACTCAATCCATAGATTGACTCTCTCTCTCTCTCTCTCTCTCTCTTTCTCTCTCTCTCTCCTTCTATGTGTGTGTCTGTCTATCTCTGTCTCTCTGTCTCTGTCTCTTTGTCTCTCTCTGTCTCTCTCCCTCTGTGTGTGTCTCTCTGTGTGTGTCTATCTCTGTCTCTCTGTCTTTCTCTCCCTCTGTGTGTGTGTGTCTGTCTCTGTGTGTGTCTGTCTGTCTGTCTGTTTCTCTCTGTGTCTCTGTCTGTCTCTGTCTCTGTCTCTGTCTCTGTCTCTCTCTCTCTCTCTCTGACTCTCTTGGCACATGCACATGGTCACATACACCCACATACATACACATACTAAACTTGCTATAGTCAGCCTGTTACCTTGCTAGTCAATAAGGACTCATGTCACCAAAGAGCTGTAACCTCATGAGGCAGTAAGCAGTTAGAATGCTTATTACATTTTAAATGGGAAAATAGATAGTGAGACCAAATGCATTTATTCAAGGCCAGCCCCGTTATAGAGAAGCTTCAACGCCCTGGCCAACCCTGAATTTAAGTGGCTTTTCCACAAGACATCATGGTGGTACTGGAAAGTTATTTTTCTACAAGAACCGTGGCTGTCAGGAGCATGTCATCCTTCATTTTGAAATATAACATTTTTCAAAGCCTTTACCTTTTTAGAAGTCAGGAACTTGAACTTTGAGTAGTTTATTAACTTTATATAGTGTCAACAGAAACTAGAGCTGTTTCAAAGCTACCCACAGATAGTATCTTTCCTGCACTTTGTTCATTCAGTTAAATCAACATTAATTGACTGCTTGTCACATGTAAGGCACTAGGGACGCTCCAGGGAAATCTTAATGAAAGAGATAGCAAAATGGGCTTAACACATTTAGTCATAACCAGGAGTCATAAAGATAAATGTTTGCTTTTGAGTCACGTGTGAGGAGGTCTTAGCCTGAGCTGGAATTTTGAGTACTTCTTATGCCAGATCTGATCATGTTGATGGAAGACGGGACATTCACAAGCAGAGGAAGTTAATTGGCATGGATCTTATAGGACTATTTTCCTTGGATACAAGATGATTGGGGTTCTGAGGGCAGGAAGTTGTATAGAAAGAACTGTCCAATATGCCACCTCGCTCCCTGTACCTCGGTGCTATTCTCTCCTGGCCAGGGGTATACCCACACCACCAGAGGTTCCACAGCCTCTGCAGGGTACACACTACTAGGTGTTCAGACCTCTGAAGACCCTGCAGGTAGAGTAAGTATCCATTATGTACAGTGGAGTGTCTGCACTGCACAGTGGAGTGACTGCTAGGCAGTATTCCAACAGCAGCCTCTTCTTTAAAATTATAAATAAATAAACAAACAGACCTGCTTGTTTGCTCGGTGGTATTTGCTGATTTCTGCAGTATGATTAGTCCCATGTGGCTCATAACACCAGCCAATGATGCATCCATAAATGTGAATCTGAAAAGAGACATGACCCACTTCTCTACAGATTCTATCTTACAAGCACTGTGCCTATAAATAACTACAGGCACAAATCAAAGTAAGAAATGAAAAAAAAATAACAATTTCTGAATATAACCAAGCATCATTCCCTAAGAAATGTTTTAACAGCCAACTCTTTTTCAAAAATTAGGAACAAACAAACAAACAAACAAACAAACTTACTTCATAGCATTTGCTGATTTCTGTGGCAAAAGAATTTCTATGTGGTTGTAAAGCGATGTATTAAACTGTGGCTTGTACTATTTTAAGCAATGATTGTGTTCCATATGAGTTCAGAAAGTTTGCTCATTTATCAGGTCAGCCCACACTCTGATAGATGGGCATCTTTCTTGTGAAATAGTCACATCCCTGTTTACATGAAGCCTTCAAGGTTCTCTTTCTCTCTCTGCAGATCAGCAAACAGCAGCTACAGACTGTCAAAGACCGGTTCCAGGCTTTCCTCAACGGGGAGACGCAAATCGTAGCTGATGAAGCCTTTATGAATGCTGTCCAGAGCTACTATGAGGTAAGCACTGCCTGCAGGCTGAAGCACCGGCCTAGCCTACTGATCTGAGAAAGATTGCAGAAGGTGTAGCACCTTGGCTGATGCAGAGGTGTGCAGTCATCTGACAAGGGACACTACAGTTTTGCTGTAGAGAAAGATGCAAATAGCTCCTGCAGTTGGGCATTGGACTGATGACTCTGTATGCAGAGTGCTTGACACACAAGCCTCTAGACTTGAGTGGAATCCTTAGCTCCACATAAAAGTCTGAGTTCAGTGTTGAATGCTTGCAATCCCAGTGCCGGGGAGGTGGAGACAGGAGGATTCCTGAGGTTCATTGGTGTCTTAGTTAGTGTTCTGTTGCTATGAAGAGACACCATGATCATGGCAACTTTTATAGAAAAAAGCATTTGATTGTGGCTTGCTTACACTTTCAGAAGTTTTATCCATTATCGTTGTGACAGGAAGCATGATGGTGCTCAGACAGACATGGTGCTAGAGATATAGCTGACAGTTCTATGCAGGCATCAGTAAGAGAGAGACTCAGAGCTTGGAATTGGCTGTTCAAAACCTCAAAGCCCACTTGGAATGACACACTTCCTCCAACAGAGCCACACCTTCAAATCCTTTCAAATAGTGCCACTCCTGGTGACCCTTCATATCTATGAGCCTATGAGGACCGTTCTCATCCAAACTGCTACAACTGATTAGTCAAACTAACTCTAAAAGCCTTAGGTTCCTTCCAGTAAGAGACTGTTTCAAAAAACAGACAAACAAAAAAAAAGGTGTCTCAAAAAAATAGCTACAAAAGAATAAGATCCAAAGTTGATCTTTAGCCTCCACATATACAAATACACATATGAACATACAAAAGCACACATGAACACACAAAAAACTGCTGTTTTCAAACTCATTTTTACATATAGACAATGTACTGTGTTCCCTAGAACACCTTATAGCTGGTTGCCAAAAAACATTTTCCATTTTGTTGATATACTACAACTCAGAAAGGACAAGTCAGCTACTCTAATAAAACATTTTGCATAAAAGCCTGGAAATGAAACTGATCCTTTCCTTTTTTCTCATATTCTGAAAGCCAGTGGGGGATTAATGAGAGAAAGTTTGTAAAAACAGGCAGCCCCTTCTCATGTTTATACTGATCAACTGAAGTTTGTAAATCTGTATATTACAAATCCTAATTAGGACGCTTATTTGAGTAATGATGCAAATTACAAGAAAGTGTCATTTCTATTAATGAAAATTGAAAATTAGTCATCATCAGCATGCTAACAAGTCTTTGGAAGTTACAATATCTATAGTGATTTGTTAGTTTCATTGACAGTGGCTAGTTTTCTATGAAAGAGCTCCTTCTGTGTCTGGTGAGGCTACAGGGGTGGAGAAGGACTGAGTCTCTCCTGTTAGGGTTTGAGTAGCATAGAAATGAATGGAGGGATTTGAGGTCCAGCTACTGTCTTCATTATCTAGGCTTTGGAGAGCCTTAGATTCTCATTTCTGGAAAGGCTAATCCCCTAAAATGCAGGTGAGAGATCAGAATTAGCACTGTGCCAGCAGACTTCCCAGGGGGTGGCACTCTCCTTCCTCCATTTTCCTCCTCCCCTGGGCTGTTGAGAAGCTAATAACTCTTTTCTATCCCTTGAAAACCTCCACATGCACCTCTGTCAACCTCTACCTCTGCCAGGACTTTGTATTGCAAATGACTTGCAGCTAGCTCAAACTGGTTTAAACCTAATAGGGATTTGTTCAAGCAACATTTTATCAGGTTAGGGCTAGCCTTAGGCATGGCTGCATTTGGAGATGCCAATAGTATACCAATAGTATGTTGATAGTAGGTGCCCTCCCTCCATATTTCTCCTGGCTCCATCCTGCATTCTCTGCATGTAGGAGATATAAGCATGTCCCACCAGGTTAGCAACTCCAGGGACAAAGAGAACACAGTTATTTGCTGAGAACTGCCAAAGCCCAGGGACTTTTTCACAGCTGGTAAGGTTGAATTAGCCTGACTCAAGACTCAAGACCAGGGCCACCTCTGTAACCTGAGTTTAGGCTCAGCCTGTTTCAAGCATTGTAGCAAAGTGTAGGAGTTTCCCAAAGAGAAATTGGGAGTTGTTATTATTGTCATTGAGTCAGAATTATGTGGCTCCATTCTTGGTGACAGAGGAAACCACCAACAGACAAGCCTTTTTTCTACTTCATTCTCATTCTCTCTCACCCTATCTCCCCCCCTTACTTTTCTTCTCTCTTTCCCCCCCTTACTTTTCTTCTCTCTTTCTCTTTCTTCTGTCTATTTTTTCTCTTCTGCTCTCTCCCTAGCTCCCCTTCCCTCTCCATTTCTCTCTGGTGTTTGCAAGTACACACGTGTGTGAGTGTGTGTGTGTGTGTGTGTGTGTGTGTGTGTGTGTGTGTGTGTGTACATGAGTGTGCATGCTCGTATACACACACAACCTCCTCTACCCCACTATACCATTTCTTCCCAGTTCAACCTACCAATAGCAATTATATTATATTTAAAAGAATAATAGAGCTTTCCTCAAAGATCCTGAGAGTACTACAGTAGACAAGTCAGTCATAGCCATTACCATTCACATACTACCTACTACCCTAGTAGAGAACCATTAAGGGGAAATAAAAGAAGCTGAGAAGCAGCACTTTCTACCCACTTGTGTGCCCATCCAGCTCACTCTGAGACAAACCAGCCATCCTTAGATGCAAGGGGAAAGGGGAAGGAGGAACAGAAGGAGGCCAAGTGCTTCAGTGGCTGTGAAGAGTACACAGGTTTACTTTCTTCCTTCCGAGTGGCCCTGATTGCCAAGGCCAGTCAAACAGGCTGCAGATTATTCCTTGAGTCTCTTGAATTATGGCTATGAGGCTCCAGGACTATAGCCGATTCTCTCAGATGTGATCCAGTCACTGTCCTTTCATATCCACATGGTCTTCAGAACAGGCATTAAATGACCATCAGGATCCCAAGATTTTTAGATAAATGTCTCATACATTTGGATCTACAATGTATTCATCTATAAAAGTACCCCTTGCATGTGTATGTGTGTGTGTGTGTGTGTGTGTGTGTGTGTGTGTGCGCATATGGTAGTTTCAATTTATTTCTCTTAATATCCAGCTTTATTCTTATTCACATTCTCATATGGGATACTTCACTTTTCAAAAAAAATTGTGTGTGTATGTGTGTGTGTGTGTGTGTGTGTGTGTGTATGTGTGTGTGTGTGTGTGTGTGTGTGAGAGAGAGAGAGAGAGAGAGAGAGAGAGAGAGAGAGAGAGAGGTGAGGGGAGAGCGACTCTTATTAACTCATGCTACAGCACACATGTAAAGGTCAGAGAACAAATTACAACAAGCTTGTTATCACCCCCCACACACACACACACCTTATTTTTTTGAGTCAGAGTCTCTCCTGTTGCTTTTGCTTTAGATTTTTATGTGAGTTCAAGGAATTGAATTCCACTTATCAGGTTTGAGCTATGAATGCCTCTACCTAGTAAGCCATCTTCTTGGCCAAGAACAATTTACTTTTTAAGACAGGAAAAGATCTGCCCTAGCCTCAATTTGTTAGCAAGGAAGTAGCAGCTAAACCAACCTCCCTGCATGTGCATATCTGTTAAATATGAATGTGTTCATTTATAAGGTGAGTCCTTAGCAATCATGTGGGAAGACAAGGTTAATGAATGGCCCTTAAGTATCTACATATCTTCCATCTAGCATCCAGGCATGTCTAAGAGATGTCATAGGAGTAAGGAAAGGTTATGAATGCTATGGATAGAACTGTTACCAAGACTGAAGCCACTAAGAAAGAAAAGCCAACACAAAGAATACAAAGTGATTTACCAGTGTTCATACAAACTGACTGGCACCAGCTTGGATCTCACTTGTCTTTTGGCACACTAGGAAGCCAAGGAGATTAGTGTCCAGCTAGTGTCCTCTGTCTCTGGCTGACTTACCTCCTTCTGACATTCTGTTTCTCCCCATTTCCTCAGTCCCCAGCCTCCCTGTTCACATTGATGTACTCATGGCCACTCCTGCGGTAGCTGAAGCCACATGGTACTTCTCTGAACTGATAGATCACTTTTCATTTCAAATTCCCCTCAGCTCTACCCTCATTAAAGAAGGAAGGCTGGATTGGCCTCATGTGTTGGTGAAAGACAATGAGGTCCAAAAGGGTTAAGTCACTTCTGAAGTCAACACAATGCCTTTAACACATACTAAGTGACTACTCTGTTCAAGGAAAGGATCAGGAGAGTTGGCATGTCCAGAATGTACTGTCACCATCCTGTTTGCTCGTGGCTATGGGTTATATAGAATCTTGGTCCTAACTCACTCTTTTGGAGGCCCACATACATGTCTTCTGACTCCTGTTTTCCCATTTCATTCTAATATAATCTGGTTAATCAGCAGGGTTTCTGCTGGAAACATCTTCACTGTTGTTACCAGTACACTTCAACAAGTTTGTACTGGGCTCAGCTATGTGCCAGATACTATGTTAGGTACAAAGAATTTTACAAACAAAACAAGGAAGCTTTGCGAGATGGCTCAGTTGATATAAACACTTGTCTTGGAAGGATAAGGATATGGGTTTGGATCCTGAGAGCCCATGTAGGTAAAGATGTACACAGTAGCATATGTCTGTAAACACAGTACTTCTAGGCCAAGATGAGAGATGGAGAAAGAAACTCATGGGTCAGCTAGCCTGGAGTAGTCAGCAGTGAAAAAGAGACCCTGTCTCAAACACAGTGGAAAGAGAGGACCAACACCTAAGGTTGTCTTCTGACCTCTATCTGTAGCACTTATGAGTCCACATGCACACAGGCAAGTGTGAACACACACATACACACATATATACACACACACAAACACACATATACACTCACACAAATTCTCATAAACTCACACATACACATACACACACTCACACACACATATACACACCTACACACATACATATACACATGCACACAAACTCTCTCACAAACTCACACACACATACACACACTCACACAAAATACATACATACACACACACACACACACACACACACACACACACACACCAGAGAAAAGGAGAGAATTAAAAATGAATTTAAAAAGATAACTCTTTAACACTATCTTCTCAAAACTTAGAATCTACCCTGAGATTCAAATATTTACCAAATAGTCATAAAATTATGGCAGATGAAAGCTAGAGAAAGGCTTTGGGGGAAAAATGAATGTGATACTGAGAGTTTAATTGAGCTCTCCTTGGTTTGTGGGGCACTGGCATGCACAGCTGGGGAAAAAAAGCATAGCTCCATTGATGTTTGAATATTTTTAAACCAATCGTGATCCTTAGAGCTGACAACAAAGAATGAAATTCCATGTTTATGACACCAGTGCTCCTTACCTGTCCCCTGGAAGGACTTCTCAGTTGGCTACTTCTACTATTGTGCCATGTCCCAATTGACAGCTGTCAGTTTTTCTCTAGTGCTCTTAAAATGCAGGCCAGTGGCTGCAATGCCTATGCCCAGAGTCCTGGATATTTAGCCATTCCTGTTCATCTCATGCCAGCACACACTTCATTGTCATGGCCTATACTCAATTCTCCTTATCTCCTCAAACATTTGACCTTTTTACACATATTGTTCCTTCAGTCTGAAATATCTACATCCTCTCTGTTTTTCTGTCCTTTGCTCACATTCACTTACCATCTCAGTATTTACTTCTGGGAGGTGTAATGACTCCCATAGACTCCCAAATAGGCACCCCTAGATGCTGGGTTCTTCTTGATCACCATAGACTCCAGCATAGGCACCCCTACCTGTTGCGCAGGATATTTGATCACACTGTGACCCCTGAGATTGTGTTATTTACTGGGGAAAAGGCTGTTTTCAATTGTGGTGTGTCTCTGTGCTTAGCACACACCTTTAATCCCTCTGACTGAACTATAGACCTGACCTTAATACACATCTTTAATCCCAAACAATGAAAGTAAAGTTAGTTTGTAGAAGGAAGCACTATGTTTGAAAGTGATGTCTAATTGAGTGGCAGACAAAGTGATGAATGAGAGAAAGATTTGACAGGACAGGATATGCCCAACTCTCACAAGAACAGGGAAAAAAGAAGCAACATAAGAGGGGAAAGGAGAGGCAAAGGGAAAAAGGAGATGAGGCAGTTTTACCAAGAGAGTTTTACAGAGACAGGTTAAAGAAAGAACAACTAGACAAAAGTGAAGCTAGAATGAGCCAGATAATGAGAAGGAGCCAGAAGATCAGAACAGATTGCTAGAGTTAGTTTGAGGCCAAGTGGAACAATTCAGTTAGAAGGGAAAGAAGCCAGATTGATTCAGTTAGCATGGAAAGGAGTTTGAGCCAGAACAGCTGAGTTGATCAGTAAGTCAGAGTTCAGAAAGAAAAGGAAAGAGTGAGCTTATTCAAGAGTTAAGTCTCAAAAGCTTCTAGGCTAGAAGCTTCTAGGAGTAGGCTTATGTTAGCAGACTACGGCTATAAACCTGAGACAACAATTACATCAGGAAAATATACTTTTACACCTTCCTTCTGGGTTGTCCTTGACCACCATAGATTCCCACAGAGGCACCCCACCCCTGGATTCTTGACCACAATAGACTCCCACAGAGGCATCCCTGACTTCTGGATTCTGTGCTGTCAATGGTCATTCCTGAGTGTGATTATTTTGTATGAAGTTATTAAGTGATTTCTCTTGCATTCTGTGAGTGCCTAGTTTATGTCCAGTTCTACTATTGTACCTCCAGTACCTAGTGCAGTGTGCCCCACCTAGTACATGCTTAAAAAAGAACTAATGGTCATGAAGACATTGCAGCTGGAAGGATAACACCAAGACCTCATAATTTAACTTTCTCACCCTTCAGATGTGAAATTGGAAAATCAGAGAGGGAGGATGATTTATCCCAGGTGACACAGAATCTTAGTTTTACATCCTCATCTATAATGCTGCATTATCTTCCTAAAGATGCCTCAGCTTGCTTTGTAATTTACTATTCTTTGGTGAGTGTATACAGTGTGTGTGTGTGTGTGTGTGCGTGTGTGTGTGTGTGTGTGTGTGTGTGTGTGTGTGTGTGTGTGTGTAAATTTAGAGGTTGTTACTGACCTCAGGTGTCATCCTCAATACCTCTTCAACTTATATCTTGAAACATGATCTCTCATTGAACCCAGAACTTGGACATTTGGCCAGGTTAAGCTGGCCAGCAAGCTTCAGGTTTCCTCCTATCTTCACAGTGCCACTGCTTGGATTATTGATGCATATCACCTTGCCCAGCTTTTTTATAGGGCTGCTAGGGATCAAACTCAAGTCCTCATGCTTGCACATCATGTACTTCCCTGACTGAGCCATCTTTCCAACTCACTATTATTTGAGACCTAAACCTATAGGTGAGACTCATAATATGTCAGCTTAAGAACATCATCATTTAGCAGTGCAGGCTCCCAAGTGAACTCTGTAGCTCATAAAGTCTGGGTCAGACCAGAAAAGTATTTGATATGTTTCCTCTAATTGACTTAAGAATGAACTCTCACCCGGGCAGTGGTGGTGCATGCCTTTAATCCCAGCACTTGGGAGGCAGAGACAGGGGGATTTCTGAGTTTGAGGCCAACCTGGTCTACAGAGTGAGTTCCAGGACAGCCAAGGCTATACAGAGAAACCCTGTCTCAAAAAAAAAATTAACTCTCACATCTAGTTGAGTTGTAGGTTCCAGGCTATCAAAACATGCTATGATCTTCACCCAAGAAGACAAACACTCCAGCCTCTTTTCTAAACCACTTCATTGCATGAAGAGTAAATGGAGATTGTACTAGTAACATGTTTTCTCCCAGTATGACTTGGTCATGATGCACAGGCTGACTGCTTTCCACAAGACACTAGGCACTACCCTCTCAGAGCATGCAAGGCAAGTGCTGTTGTTTGGCAAGGTGATGAATATTTGATTGGCCTCTGGAGGACGGACCCTTTATGCACCTTTTGGAGCATGACCAAGATACAGTTCCAAAGTGTCAGGTTTTTTTTTTCCTCTCTGAATACAAAGTGGTAGCACCAGCACTTTGTATTACACTCACTGAGTACGAGCTTGTGTGAGCTTCCAGGTGTGGGCAGTGAAGCAAGAGAAAACTGTCCTTAGTAATAGCGAAGTCCCAGGTCTTCTGCTTGGTTGAAGAACCCCAAAGAGAAGCAGAGTGAAGTTAAAAGACCATGTAGATGCTGAGGGGAGAGCTTAAAGGAACTTGCTGCACAAGCATGAGAAACCAAGTTCAAATCCTCAGGATCCATGTAGAAAGCTGGGTGTAGCTGTGGATGTATCTGTAACCTTCTCACTATAGGGACATAGAGACAACAACAATACTGGGGCCTGCTGCCTGCCAGCCTAATGCCAGGTTAAACAACAGACTCTGCCTGTCTCAGGGAAGTGTGGTGGAAAATGATAAAGCAAGATACTGAATGTCCTCCTCCCTGGGCTCTGAGTATGCACTGGAGTGTGTACTCATACATACCTGTGCACATATACCACATACATATACAATGCATACACTCTCTTTCTCTCCCCCACTCTTCCTCTTTCCCTTTATCCCCATATGTTTGTGAGTAGACACTATAATCAGGCAATGGAAGTTATGGTGGGCAAGTCCCTACTCCTCTGTGAAATCTTGTTTCCCTTCTACCCTCAGGCATATCCAATTTGTGGCCCAGAGGTCATATGTGACAGAGGATAGAATCATAATCTCACTGAAAACTACAAGTTTTTGTGTGTGTTTTGTTTTTTCTGTCTTTGGAAGTTGACTCTACAGTTCTTGCACATTTGTAGATGACTGAATCATGTTACAGTGACAAAGCTTGCATACACCTTTCGTAGTAGATGGAACCTAACAGCTACATTATCCCTATTTCTCTTACAGAGTATCATGTGCGATCCAGAGACTGTAGAGACTTGAGGAACACAGAAACTTCTTGCACATATAGAATTGCATGTCAGTCAAGGGGAGAGAAAATTGGCACATATTTTCTTGATACCAAATTTCAGTTATGATAAGTATCCTTTAGAGGATAAATGAGATGCATGTAGTAGTTAACATTTCAGTGCTGTATGCTAGATACTTAATGACAATGATAACAACCCAGGAGGCATTTAGGGATTCAGGCACTGTTGTAACTGCTCTTTTCAAATGACTCACTTAATTAAACAACCTGTATAAAGCTGAATATTACCCTATTTTATAGACAAAAATACTAACATTCCAAACAGATTCACTTAACATAGTTTGTATAGCCACTGGGCCACGGAAGCAGAGGAAAATCCAGTCAGTCTAACCATAGACTATGCTCTTTCTGCACCTATCAGGAGATCAGTCCTTGAGTGAGGCCATTTTGTAAGCTCAGTAGTTCTTTCTGCTGTAATCTTTACTTTTCACAGTTTTATTTAGACTGAAAGTGTTAAATGAAAAATTCCAGAGTTAAGCAATTCACACACTTTAAATAGCTCTTATTATAATGTACTGCTATAATTGGGTTCTCACTGGAAAGTCTTCAAGCAGAATAAACACCACAGTGCAAGTGAAGTACACTAATATCTGTGGTTTCAGGCATTCATTGGAGGTCTTGGGACACACTCCCTCAAATAATGGAGCTACAATAGTATTTTTGTTCTTGATTTAAGATTTGGGCACTGAAGAGTGTGTGAAAGGGGTCTATCTGAAATCACAAAGCAAGGATGAGTAAGTCCATGTAAATAAAGATCACATTTCAGGGCAGTGGCACCTCCATGGCTGACTCAATCTTTCTTGACCGTCCTTTGCTCAGGTGTTTCTCAAGAGTGACCGTGTGGCCCGCATGGTACAGAGTGGGGGCTGCTCAGCCAATGACTCTCGGGAGGTCTTCAAGAAACATATCGAGAAGAGGGTGCGCAGCCTGCCTGAGATTGACGGCCTCAGCAAGGAGACCGTGCTAAGCTCTTGGATGGCCAAGTTTGATGCCATCTACCGTGGTGAGGAGGACCCCAGGAAGCAGCAAGCCCGAATGACAGCCAGTGCAGCTTCTGAGTTGATTTTGAGCAAGGAACAGCTCTATGAGATGTTTCAGAACATTCTTGGGATCAAGAAGTTTGAACATCAACTCCTGTATAATGCCTGTCAGGTAAGTACCTCTTCCTTAGGCCTAGAACCATGGATCAGTGGAACCACTTTCATGAGTCACTTCTTGTTGGGAAAACATTAAAAATCATATGTTGTAAGTGTGCTGATGAAAGATTGACTATTTTCAAGACTAAATTGTAATTGTGTTTTTATCAGATGTTAAAAGACACTGAAACATTTATGTGGGCCTGTAAGTGGTCCTTGGTCTCATGAACCATAGAACTGGCTTCATTGTGAATGAGGGGAGAGTATGTCCTGTGAGCATTGTGTGGCCTTGGTGTGTAAAAACAGCAACCAATCAACAGCATAACTTTATTACAAAGACAGTTCTATCTTAAACTGGGTAGTTTGTGAAGGGTAAGGCATTCCTAAGTCTCTAGCAAAAAACAGAAGAAGACACAATGTCTGGGTTTCCAAAGTGAATGACAAAGAAATCCTATTCAAGTTTGAGTAGAGTCACAGCCCGATTCCCTCGAATCATCAATCTCTGAGAGCATTAGAATGAGATATGGACCTTGGGTTCTACTTGGTCTACCCCCAAACAGATCTCGAATTTTCCTGGGTGGAGCCTTGGACAGCAAGTTATTGGAAAATTATGATTTCCTACTTACCAATCTGGTACTATCCATTCACTCAACAAATATTCACTGAGTTTACTTTGCAGGCTTTGAGCTATTTTGTGTGTGACACTTGAGAGCACTTTTAAGAGGCACATTCCAGCTACATCCCTAGAGAGATTCAACCTGGGACCAGCCCAGGAATTTGAATGTCAAATAATCCCTTTCTGGTAACTATGTTGTCCATTCCCTCCAGGAGCTGTCAGAGTCCCTCAACCTTGCTCTAGCTCCCCTGGATCAATCCCAGGCCCTGTAGCAGTTTGAATAGAGACACTGTAAGAGATTAAGAGATTAGCCAAGAGTGACCCTTGTTCAGACTCATGGTGACTATGGGAAACTCTCTTCTGGACTCAAACTGGCTTTGAGGCCTTGGGGTTTGTGACCCTTCCCATGACAATTTGAAATTATAATAAGTTAAATGTTGATTGAACCTTATGAGGGTATGCACTATACCCAGTGAGAGTTAAAGGACACATCCCGTTGTAAAAGTTTTCATTAGCTAGTGTTACGGTAAAATGGCAGAAAGATGGAAGAAATGAAGCGTTGTTGGTCCTTATCTTTACAGGAAGCATTGGGCTTGGTTTTTATATTTTCCATTTGAGCTTTTCTATGCTTCTAACCTTTTTGTCCTAAGCATACATTTATTTTATAGATCAAAAGATAGCAAAAATTCTCAGCAAGTAAATAGTGGAAATACTGAGAGGGAGAGAAGTTGACCACCTGAACCACGCTCTAGTGTTTTGCTATTAACATTGTGTCTTCATGCCATTGCCTTTTACAAGGTTTATTGGTATGATAATTTGATATGTCTTACTATAACCTACTCAAATTCACTTGCTATCTTAGCTCATCTTTTCGTTAAGGAGTAATGCTTGTGAAATCCCACCCTTGACATACTAGGGGATTTTTTTTCTGTTTTGGTTTGGTTTGGTTTGATTTGGTTTGGTTTGGTTTGGTTTGGTTTGGTTTGGTTTGGTTTGGTTTGTTTTGTTTTGTTTTGGTTTGGTTTGGTTTGGTTTGGTTTGGTTTGGTTTGGTTCTTGTGTTTTAATACACATTAAAGTGAAACAGAGCTACTAAAATAGAAATCCGTCATCACTAAGCCTTCTTAGGTCAGTTACTACTGAGGGTGTGCAAAGTCAACCAAAACAACCAGTGCTTTGACATTTCAAGAGTTGGGGGTTATCTCTGATGTCACCCAGAAAATAGTCACACTGCTCAGAGCAGCAAAAATCTACTGTGTGCCTAAGTTGGCTGCAAGAGAAGAAAAAGCATATACCATTTCCTCCAGCTGCCTGCTAGACTGCATGTAGACAGAGAGGATTCTGGACTTTTCCAAGCCCTGTTACTAGGAGTCACAGATGAAAGAATCAAATCCTCTCTTTCTCGGAGTGCACTCCACTTTGCAAGACACTGCCAAAGCACAAGGACGAGAACAGGGACACAGAACTGACTTGCTTTCATTCTGACCCACTGGCATACTTTATTGTTTAGTTTTACATTTTCTATGCCTTTGTGTCCTTACAAGAGGAACAATACCTAGGTGCTTCCAAAGCACAAAGTATCCATAGCCTTTTCTTCTTATGCACAACACATCCTGGAAATGGGGAGCTCTAATCTTTTGGGGGAGCTGTTTTCTGCAAACTTGAGTGATGTCCCTTTCTGAGGAGCTTCCAGTCTCCTCTCAAAGGAGAAGAGGAATTTATGAAGAAAGAGCAATTACATCAGTTCTGTTGTAACATAAGCTGTCTATCAAAACACAAAGAAAGCAAGGAGCCGTCAACATAATCTCTCTGTTTGTGTATGCAATGTTTAATGGTCCATTTTGTTTGAGAATGTGTGGATTAACATCAGAAGAAATTACTCATAACCCACCTAATATTCCCTGTATTGGCAACCCACTATGATGTCAGCATTGTTTCCTGTTTTCAGAATGCCAGGGAAGCAGTTACCTGGTTATTTGAATTGGATTCCAATGGTCACAAACCTTGGGTTTGTGACCTAAGATCCATTGTTTCATGTAATAGATGAGTTGAAGACCACTCCACTCCTCCTCTGCATGAAATCCAAGGCTGCTACTGGTTGTAATGATACACTACTTAAAGTATTTTTAAAATGCATCCACTCACCCCTTCCTCTCATTTGTTGTCAATTTCATGCCCAGATGATCAATCACTTGCTGCTGCCTACACTTGTGTTTAACATCACAAGTTATCCTGAATTACATCATTCTAAAGTGTGTGAACATTTCTCTTGAAAAGCACATTACAGGTCTGGGAAGATGGTTCCATCGGTACAGTGCTTCCTACAGAAGCATGCAAATGAATCCCACATCAGTGTAAAGAAAAGCAGGATGCTATGCAGTTATGTCCCCTGTACTAGGCAGGTAGAGACAGGAGGATCCCTGGAGTTCACTGACTGGCCAATCTAGCCTAACTGTCAATTCCCAAACCCAATAAGAGCCTTGTACCAAACAACAAGGTAAGTAGTTCCTGAGAAAAGACACCAAAATTAACCTCTGACCTCCCACAGTCATATGTACACATACCCACACAAACATACACCCACAAATACTCAAGTGTACATGCATGTACATGTGTATTCTCTCTCTCTCTCTCTCTCTCTCTCTCTCTCTCTCTCTCTCTCTCTCTCACACACACACACACACNCCAAAAGAAAATCACCATGGAGTTATGTGTTGGAAAGAATATAAGCCAGCTAATGTTGAAGAGATATGGATGATGAAAGGTGTTTCCTTTGGCTTTAATTCTGATATTTGAAAAATGCAACACATAGGTTAACAGCAGAGCCTTCAGATGCAGCATGCCTTTGACCTACTCCAGAGTCCCTATCTGTGATAAATCTGTAAGACCTGGATAGAAACAATCTATAGATACCTGTACATCTCTAATACTGAATTCACTATAGAATTCTAATAGAGACAACTATAAGTACATTTACATTCCTAATACTGAGTTCTTCATCAGTATAGAATTCTCATTCTCTAAGTATTTCCTTACTTTCCATCCATCAAACCATCGTGCCTTTGATGATGCAGTTTATCTTATTACTGTCTGCCTTGGACTTGATTAACACTTGACAGCTTTTCACATAGTTTATTAGACTTTGAAGAGAAACCTCAAATTGCCAGGCTTTTAGCTGTGACCCAGATTGCTGGGTTGTATCGTACATCATTACAGAGCCCTTAATCGTGACATAACAGCACAGCTTTTTACTGGGTCACAAGTTCCCTAAAGTCGTATTGGCTTAAACTTTGCTTCTTAGTGCTGATTCTATTTCTTAATCACTACTTTTAGCCTTGTAACAATAATAAAGTTCTTTGTATGTTATGGTTTTACAATAAATAACTGTTGAGATATTTTGAAATTGTGGAATAGGCAATTGCAATAGTCATCTAGTAATGCCACTTAAAAACACACCTCTATTACTTATTCATCCTTTCAGCAGATTTTAAAGCACCTTTTGTGATCTCAGTGTTATGTGTAGTGGTCTGGAGATAATACTCAGACTCTTGCATTGCCCCAGGATGATCCATGGCATAACTCCAGATAGTCTTCTTTGCCCACCCCACCCATCCTCATGACTTTGTAAGTGTCATTGTGCTTGCATGTTATATGTTTGTGTTACGTTGTTACATAAAATTGACCCCAGATTTAGCTGGTTAAAAGAATACTCATTGGTTATCACCCCTTATTAAAACTCAGGCACCTCTCTTCAGATTCTCTGTTTAGGGTCTCACAATACAAGAATGAAGGCATCAGGCAGATTTTCCCATCTGGAGTCTCAGCACAAAGGAATCCACCTCTGAGCTCCTTCTCATTGGCGACAGGACTCATGTCTTGTGGCTGTACTCCAAATGATCAACAGAAAGATGCTCTGCTGTTCCTGACCCCTGGGTTTCAAACTGTCTTTTAAAGGGGATTAAGTCAGTTACCAAGATAAATCTCCTTTCAATTCAAGTGATTACAACTTTGATATCTAAAAAAAAAAAAAAGCTTCATTCTTGCCATGGATCATTGATTAGAAGCAAGTTATCAGGTCTGTCTGTGGTGGTGGGAGGGACTACCACAAAGCATTTGTTATTCTGAATCATCCTAAGGTTGTTTCCAGTAGCTCCTGTGACTCGTTAGTAACCCTCCTTGGTGTGTAATTTAAAGGATATGCTCCCTACAAAAAAATTGGCTTAAGTGTCTTTTTGGTTTTTTTGAAACAGAGCCCCTCTGATCAGTATAGCACTCAATGCAATTCAGTTACTTTCTGGCACCACACTCGCATTTGTTTATGTGAGTCTGCTCCTTCCCTTCCTCGGAAGACATTGTTATGCAACCCTAAGTAGACATCTTTGTAAAAAATAAGTACACAATTCAAACATGTACAGAAGATAAATCATGAAGAAATTATTTTAGAACAATTCTCTGTTAAGCATAGCATTTTACCACTTATTATTGATGAATGAAAATTGCAGGCTAAGGAGATAGGCATGATTATTTTTACACAAAAAAATTAAATCTTGGCTCAATACTTGGTACTCCTAGACAAAGCATCATCAACATTTATCAGAACTAATCAATATTTTGATTTATAATCACCAGTGCTGAGAACACTGCTTTGATTATAAATATGCATTAAAATGTCTGAAATATGTATGGGGCCATTTCAGAGAGCTAGGATGGTTTCCTACTTTTTGTACCTTTCGCCATGGAAAGGAGCCTCTTATATAGCCCACACATAGTCTTGCAAATTAAGACTAGTTGTCTGCCTTCTGATATGTCTCACCAGTCCAGACTCCCTACAACCTTTTTTGCCACCTCAATGACTGAGAGCTGGGATTTTTAGAAGCCTGGTCAATAAAGTCTAAAATACTGATTACACTTTCTGATTTAGCCTTTTTCTTTAAACCCTTTTGTAGCTCTAAATAAAAATATTTGGGTTTTTCTCCAGAATGTGATTAATTCTATATTAATCATTTAGTCTGTAGAAACATTAGTCCACTCAGTTGAGGGAGGACCTATGATCTGCCTGCTTCCTTACTTCCAGTTTGAACAGTAATAACTGTCAAACATTTACTCTGTGTGTGTGTGTGTGTGTGTGTGTGTGTGTGTGTGTGTGTGTGTGTGTGTTCCTGCTTGTCTATACATGCCCCAATGCACATGCAATATCCACAGAAGCACAAAAGAGCATCAGATCAGTTGGAGCTAGCATTGTGAGCTATTTGATATGGGTACTGGGAACCAACTAGGTCTTCTATAAGAGCAGTGGGTGGTCTTTATAGTTGATCATGACTCTAATCCCTGTAAGAAAGATATTTTAATAAAGAAGATAGAATTGGGGTCAAAGTGGAGAAAGAAAGAAGGAAAGATAGATGGAGGGAGGAATGGAAAAAGGGAGAGAGGGAATAGAGTAATGGGGATTAATCACTTTTCAAAGGTCAATAACAATGTACCAGACCTAGAATTTAAAAGCAAGGTTGCATGGTTTTACTCTTTAGCTGAACTGGTTGAAAATATAAAATTTCCAAAGAATGTTTATCAATATTTCTTTACTCTAGAAAGACAGATGTTACTGAGTATCACTTTTTTAGCCATCTCTTTTATATAACTTGCTCTTATTTTGCTAAAAAAAAAATGGGTGAAATAAGCTGAGATGCAACTCTGTATTTGGGTTAATTATGGCTACAGGAGGTGACTTCTCTCCTTTAGGTTAGGTGGTTAGGGACAATGGCAGGCTCCATGTCTTGCAGACCTCAGAAAATGACATTGGTTTGGTTGGTGGTGGCAGCCCCACAGAGGAGCTGATCAGGAACTGAATGGGTGAGGAGATTGAGTTCAATGAAAAGAGATTATCTGAGACCTCAGTTATCTTTTCTACCCAATTGTAGACAAAAGATAGAAGAACTTGTACTATAAATAGAGCGTGGTTGGTTGAGTAATTGGTCTCAGTTCTTTCTGTGTCCTGTTTCAATACTTAGTCGTGACTTGAGAGCTATTGAACAGACCTCTCTACTTCTTGTCTTTGATGCTCATTCTATATTTGCTTTGTTAATGAGCTATCAGTGGACTTAAGGAGCAAAGGGCTTGACATGTCTTGATGCAAATTCCTATACTTTGATGACCTTCCTAAAAAATCACAATTTCTGCCTCTAGCATGGGCCTCAATATAAGACATTTGAAATTAAAGTAACTTAGCACCCAACGTAGAACCAAGCTAACCCAGCCCATAGCTTGAATTGTATAACCATGCTTACTCTAGATGAGCAGAGCCCTAGTCAACTTACAAACTCATGGACATGATAATAAACACAAGTTTATATAGCTACTGAATTCCAGATAGTTTACTATCCAATATTATTCTAGCAATAATGAACATTTAAAAAAAAAAACATGTAAAATATGTATGCACTGTGAACAGCAGAATGCCAAGATGTAGCTATAACCATCATGAGGTTTTAGTTAATTACTGACTTCTCTTCACCGTGTAATTGCTTTTTCCCAGAATTGTTCATTTATCCTCTCTCCTCTGTTATGGCTAATGTATTAATGTTAAAGTGTGTTCTCTTTAACATTAATGCTGATTTTTTTTTCACTTGGACACTCAACAGATTCCTAAATGAAAGAGTAGAATAGTCCAGAGCCTCTTGAGGTTTCATTCAGAACAGTCACAGTGTCACTCCACCATGTCGTGTTGGTATAGAAAATGGCAGATAGCCAAGCTCCAAGATTGGAGAAGCAGGTTTCTTCTCTAGACTGGAGGAGTTGTAAATCTATGTTGCATATGGCTAGGAACAGAAGAAAGAGTGGTTGCCACTTTGTAATCTCCCTTAATTCCTCAGGTTGTGAGTGTTGTTAACATCCCGTAGTATACAACTGGTTAAAACCAATATAGTTGTCACCGAGGCACTAGTTTCAGGACACTATGCAGTTATTAAACCATGCAGATGCTCAAGTCCCTCATGTAAAGATGGCATAGTATTTATATGTAACCCATGTTCATCCTTCAATATACCTTGAATCATCCCTAGATGGCTTATTATAGCTCATGGTATATAAATGCTGAATACGCTGTTGTCAGACTATATTGTTAGGAAGTCCTGCCAAGAACAATGGTTTGCTTAATGCAAATGTGATATTTTGTTCTAAAATTCTCATTTTGTGGTTGATTCATTCCATAGATGCAGAGATGCAGAAGGTTTAGTTATACAGGACCAACTAGATATGCTCAAGTCATTTCACCAACTTCTGCTAGTAAGCAAGTAATATTTTAGAAAATAATCTTTTTATTGCTCCAATACAAATGCTAAAAAGGGAGGAACAACTGAATAAATGACAAAAAAATTAGGTCTGTCAGCTACTCAACTTTCTTGAGGAAAAGAAACTGAAATTCTTCCATGTGGAGGTCCTTTTTTATTTTTATTTGTTATTTTATGTATATAGGTGTTTTGTCTGAACATGTGTCTATGTACCATATTTGGTATACATGGAGGCCAGAAGAAGGCAACAGATCCCCTAGAATTGAATTACAGATTGCTGTGAGCTGCCATGTGGGTATGGAGAGTCAAACCTAGGTCCTCTGGAAGAATAGCCAGTGCTCTTAAACACTGAGCCATCCCTCCAGGAAATATTGTTCTCAGAGAAGCACCAGGAAATATAGAAAGGCAAGGCCCACCATTGGAATTGTCAGAATTGAGAGACTGCTTAGTATCATTCCAAATGTATTTCAGAGAACATATTCTCTCTGATTATTTTTGCCACTGAGAGACATTTTCCACATTATGATCTAACTCTGAGATTAGGATGCACAGCTTTCCCATCTTAAAATATTGGCTTGCTTACAGGAAATCAGGAAGTCCTCATAGAGACCTGACATGAGAGGGACATTAGGTGTGTAGACTGCACACTACACGGATAAATTACATCCATCCATGCACATACTTCATAGGAGTTGAGCCTTCCATTGACAGTGCTCTGGGGAATAACACGATGCCTGCTCTCACAAAGGTGCTGCTTAATGCACAAGACAAAAAAAAAAAGTCAACAAATACCATTTGCTGTGAAGAGAGATAAGGGCTATAGAGAAAGGTATAGTCAAACAAGAAGTCAAAGGGAAATGATACTACTTGAGGTTATCTGGGCAAAATGTCTCTAGGGTTTGACTTCTATGCTAAGGTCTGGCAAAAGGGAAGCAGCTTTAGATGAAAGAAAATCCATGGCATGCTGGGGACAGAGCTCAGTGACAGAGTTCATGTCCACCATGTGCATGACCCTGGGCTCAATCCTAATAATCACATACACAGGAAAAAGATAGGAAAGCAAATAATAATAATAATAATAATAATAAGGACTTGATAAGGGAGGAATGAAGAAAGGGAGGGAGAAAAGAAGGAAGGAAGGGAGGAAGGAAGGAAGGAAGGAAGGAAGGAAGGAAGGAAGGAAGGAAGGAAGGAAGGAAGGAAGGAAGGAAGTGCCAAGCTTGGTTTAAGGAGAAGTGAAAATGTCAGCAGGGCCCTGTAGTTGCAGCCTAGAGAGCAGGCTGCAGCTGGGAAGAAGTGCTTCCACTTATGGGAAGAATCCGCAGATCCCTGGGATAGCTTTCTACATATGGGTTAGTCTAGGATTATAAAAAGCTTCCAGTGGTTTGTGAGTGAGAGTGGGAGACCTGGTTTATTCAATAAGGAGGTGGAAAGGCAACGTCTGTGGAAGTTTCTGGGCCTTTCTTATTCAGATTTTAACAGTTTGATAAGTCTGTACTTTGGAAAGGGGTTGTTAGCCCTGCTCCTTGAATTTCTGTAAATTATCCACATGTGCATTGTATAATAGCAAACGCTCTAGAAAGAACTCTTTCGTACTGAGTCATTATTTCCCCTGCTCTTCCCAACTCTGCAACTTCTTTTAAAGCAGAGGGAAAGGTGGCAATTAACTCTTTCTATGTAATGACACTAAACACTTTCCTTAAGATTAGAGTTAGTCCTAGGGTTCTTCTATGGAATGCAGTGGGAAAATGTGAAGCTAATGGGTTAGGAAAGTTTAGAAGGAAATAATACACATAGTCCTTGGCTTTGTCTCTATGGAACACTTCCTGTAAACTATCCCATGTATTGGCATAAGCATGCAGGAATCTACCTACTAATTAATCTGTTAAATAGTAGGCCATGCTATTTATTTAAAAACCTATTGTGATCAATTTACTTTTTAATTTATTGAAAAATAAGATTTTGTAGGAATGTTTTTCTCTTTATACTAATTGTCGGCTCGTGTTCCCAGTTAAATAATTGACACAATTTTGTTTAACCTCTGTAACTCCCTAGTGATGCAGGAAGAATATCAGCATCTATCACCTTAAAGATGATGAGGATGACATCCAGACAGGGGAAGGAGTGGATCAAGGATGTCATAAATAGCAAACCTTAAGCTTAGCCTGACCAACTGCCATATGTTAATCCTTACTGTCCACAGTGCTTCTGATGGCACACCTTTGAGACCCATTCACCTTCACAATAAACATGGACATTAGTGTCAGATCAGTCAGATCTTACAGGTCGAGCTGTTAGCACGGACTTCTCTATCGTAAGGAATCCAAAGAGCTGTGTGTTCTGATGAGAAAGTCTGAACTAGTGACTCTTCAATTTTGTGTCTGCACTGTCTCCTACGGTATTGTCAGTATGTACACAACTGAAGTCGTTCTGACAGCAGAATATTGACTGACAGGTGAGGAAGATACAGGCAAGCTGACGCCTTGGTGATTGTTGGGTTTTGTCAACTTGACACAAGCCTTGACATATCTGAGAAGAAACAATCATAATTGATAAAATGCCTCCCTAAGGTTGGTCTGTAGACAAGTCGCTGGGGAATAATAATAATTATTATTATCATTGATGATGACTGACATGAAAGGACCCCATTCACTGTAGGCAATGCTGTCCATGTGCAAGTGTTCCTGGGGCATATAAAAATGTAGGCTGAGTATGCCACTAGGAACAGGTCAGTAAGCAATGGTCCTCCATGACTTCAGTAAGCAATGGTCCTCCATGACTTCAGTAAGCAATGGTCCTCCATGACTTCAGTAAGCAATGGTCCTCCATGACTTCAGTAAGCAATGGTAATCCATGACTTCAGTAAGCAATGGTCCTCCATGATTTCTGTTTCAGTTTCTGCCTCCAGGTTCCTGCCTCAAGTTATTGGCCTGGTTTCCCTCTGTGATGGAAGGTGATCTGAGATTTGTAAGCTGAAATAAGCCCTTTTCTTCCCAGGTTGTTTCTGGTCATGGTGTTTTATCACAGCAATAAAAACCCTAACTAAGGCAAACCTTTAAGGATGTAACCCAGATGTTTTCCCCACTCGGGCTCAGGTGCCATTGCTAGGAACTTAGATCTATGACCATATCTTTAACAAAGAATCCTGAGAGGAGTAGGCTATAGATGGAGAGCCACATGCCAGCTAAAGCTTCTGAGGAGACTGAAGGACTAAGGGACTGGAAAAGGACAAAAAGACATGAGAATGGACACTAGAAAGATAACACTCTGTTATTCTTCATCATTAGAGATAAAGTATATAAAATGATGCCCGGCTCAGCAGCAACTCCTTCATATACACTTGTAGGCTAATGGTAAATGTTCACACTGTAGTTGAAGCCTACTCCCTTATCTCTCCCTCCAACACAATGCTTACTGCTTCTGCTGTTTGTCCCTTCTATTTCTCTCTTGGCACGCTGTATTCATTAGCAATCTCCGTACTTCTAAGTGTTCTATAGTACTGCTGAGACTCCTTTAAATCTTCATGTCTATAATACAGAACAGAATTTTTTGGCTTTTAATCTCTATAGTGGAGAAATTCATTCATGTTGCTGAATGTAGCTAAATATGCTCACTTTCCTAGACTAAGCTCACTGTGTATTTACTGTCATTTATTGACTTAATGACAACATTCCAGTTATCTTTGAAACTGCACAAAAATGCTATTACAAATATTTCTATACATGTTTCCTTGTGCACCTGTACAAGAATTTCCTCAGGGAACATACCTAGACATGCCATTACTAGTTATTAGATATCAGTGCACACTGCATTTAATTAATTGTATATTCTCTTCACAATAAAGTTAAATATTATACACTTGTCACATAGCCTAACATCTAAAAGAACTTTTTATTAGAATGAAGTAACATTTTACGTTACAGTGGAGAAGAAGCTGCAATTTTACTCTTTAGTGCCCGTATTTGTCTATGCAAATATTTGTGAGCGCACATTTGTAGAAGTTCTCTCCCTAAGAACTAAATATTGGAATGCCTAAATATTCACCACAAGCAAAATGGATCAATTGTAATACTGTACATACTAGGACACATTAAAACAGGAAACCTAATTACTACAATCAACAAAATATAGCTGGAATGTCTTCACTAAGTCAAGGAATGACAGTAAATACACAGTGAGCTATGTCTAGGAAAGTGAGCATATTTAGCTACATTCAGCAACATGAATGAATTTCTCCACTGTAGGGATTCAAAGCCAAAAAATTCTGTTCTGCATTATAGTCATGAAGATTTAAAGGAGTCTCAGCAGTACTATAGAACACTTAGAAGTACCGAGATTGCTAATGAATCCCATACACATTACATTGAAAGAAAACATCTAAACCAAAAGGGGGTAGTCTATGATTTCATATACATGTGTACTATATGTACAAATAAGATGTCATTCAAAATATGCCTTATTAAATGGAAAGAAGGGATAACAAGTAAGAGAAAAAGCTGTGCTGGTCATATGGTTCAGTGTGTAGCAGCTCTTCTAGCCAAGCCTGATGACATGATGACAACATGAGCTTGTTTCTGGTGCCCAGTGTTAGAAGGAAATAGACAACTCCATAGGATGCAACAAAATATTTTTAAAGAGAAAAAAACAAATCTTTAAGGGTTTTTTAATTTCAATTTTGAATATACTGCATGACATAAACACAGGAGAAAAAGCATAAGAACTTGGTACAAAAGTCTCAAACAAATAACACTTTTAAAATAGGACAATTTGTCAATAAGTTTGATTGGGCTTCTTCTAGACTTGCAGAATTAACTGTTTATTAAATTCAAAATAAAGTCCTTGGGCTTTTTCGAGGGCAGATTTCTAGGATTCTGCAGTGAACCTGGCTGCTCCCATGGCCTCCTTGCTCTTGTTGTGTTTTTTATTGCTAATTTGATTCCATCCTTAAGGATAATTTCCCTCACAGCATCTGTTTGTGTAGAGACACACCTGTCAGTGAGAAAATACCTACAAAGCCACTACTGAATCAAAGTGGCCTGAAGTTTATAAAAGTTAATTAGAAGTGTAGCTTTTATCTCTGCCACAGAAATCTGAGTAAGCCATTGCTTTTATTAGCTGTGTAATGAAGAATTCATTTTTACCTGCTTTGTTTTGTATACTAGGGAAATACGTGAGTACTGTAGACAAAGGTAGTCTTATTCAAGTATACTCAGTCACAGCTGAGCAGAGAAAAGTGAGTGAAGTGTCCTTTGGCCTTGAACACCGCATGAGCACATGTACCCACACATGCACACATATACACAGCCACTTCTTCCTGTTTTGTTTTCTTTTTCTTTTTTTAAACTTCCTTGCCTTTGACAAATCTCCTGTTTTATTTCCACTTCTCTCCACTACACATTGCAACCACAGGAAAAGTACTGAGGCCAGGTGATCTGTCATTTGGGCCCTCAGGCATCTTTTCCTCTGTGAGCCAAGGAACATCAAGAGACTTTGAAGTACACATTGGTTTCTACAACATCTAGGCTATCACAAACATGCAGAGAAACATCAATTTGTTAAATACATGAGTCTATGAATAAATGAATGAATGCTATATTATCTAATGTTTGACACACTGTGCCAAAACTCACTGTTTTGAAACATGCTTGTCCTTCCTCAATGTGTCTGAGAGTAAGGAGCCCGGGTACGACTCAGATGAGCTGTTGTCTCAGTGTCTTTTATACACTGCAGTAAAGGTGTCCAAGGGAGGCAGTATTCTCCTAGTAGGGCCTGGACTTGTGTTTAGGCTTACCTGTGTCTTGAGGGGGGTTCAGCTCCTTCTGCATTATAGAGATGAGGCTCTCAGGTCATCACGTGAGACACCATCATAACAGCTTACTCCAGTGAGAGGATCTTCTGGCAAACCAGAGATCACATTCTTCTGTGACTTAATCCCCACCATAAATGTTACTATACATGCTTGTAAGAAATGAGTCTATTGGTCAAGACGTTCCTCAGATAGAAACAGTTAACAGGTAGTCACAGGGGCCACACTAGATGTAGCTGATCACAGATGTCTACTTCACAAGACCATATGGTAGTTTGGAATGAGATTCTATCTAAGAAAGGCACAATGAGCTTATTGTTTGCTCTTTCTAAATGGCTCTTTCCCCCTCAAATACACATCAGTGACATTCTTCTTATCTTCCATGATTTAGCTTATGTATCTCTACCCCCAAGAGCAGTTCCCTAAACAGTACAATACAGTCCCCGTGGTACCCCACACATACTTTCAAGCCAGAACTCTATGGATTTCAAGCCTCCATATATGGTTCACCTGCCTATTGTGAAGCTCTTCCCACAAGACCCAAGCTTTCTGTGGGTGGGACCAAGCTGCTCAGATCTGTCCTTCTTTTACTAGAACCTCAGACAGGTGTATTCTAAGACAATGCTGGAAATAGATTTTCTTTATAAAGCTAGTGCCCAGTAGAAGAAGGGGTTATGTTTAAATAGTTTTTCTGGGGTTTAGAGGCAAAAAGGTGGCAGCCCAGGAGATTTCCAAGATTGGAGATTTTATATTACAACAACAACAACAAAAATCATGTGGGATATAAGTTATTGATAAACTGCAGTGACAAACTTGGATGGCCTAAATCTTGGTGTCTCAGATGTTTGTGTTTGAAATCTTTGTCACTGTCCACCCACCCGTGGCCTCTGTCAGGCTTCTTTATTACCAGTTTCTCATTCTTCCAAGCTGTTCCCCTCAACTCTGTCTAAGGCCCCCGAAGCAATGGCTTGATTTTCCAGTGGTGGTATACTTTCAGCTTAGTGAACAACTATTATCTTCCTAATTATCAGCATGAGTCTTGCATAAAAGGCCAAAATACAAGCCAATTAATATGTTAAATAACTGGAAGAACAAGCTGCCTCTGCCATGTGTCTACCTCCCATTCACCAAGACTTTCCACTTTCTAACATACATTTAGAGAGAACAGGCAGGCATGCTGAGTCACCCTTGTAAGCCCAGCCCTTGAGAGGCAGCAGTAGGAACATCAAGAGTCTGAAGCCAATTGAACAACGTGGAAAAAAATCCTCTCACACACACACACACACACACACACACACACACACACACACACAAAAGCTGGAAATTTAGGTAAAGCTTAGCATATACTTGCTTATATATGAGTTTCTAAATTCAGTCCCCATGAGGGGAAGAAACAGAGAGATACGGACAGGCAGACTGAAGATTTAGAAAGGAAGGAGCAGGCTGGGTTGTTCTGGTAAGGAGGCAAATAAGCACATTGTCTTGAATGTGCAATTTTTAATCCTCCACTATCCAGTCAAAGGCTTTGTGGGAGTTATTAGAATTCTAGAGCCAGTGTTCCTGCAGATACTTCATTCCAAACGGCCCTCTTATACCTCATATTATATTTCCCTTGCCTTACAAACTTCAATCCAGAGTGGTTTATTCTGAAGTTTTGCCAGAAAAAAGAAAAACATGCACTTGTGTAAGAAAGGGAAATGTTTGCCATGGAAGGGCAAAGCGAGCCCTCTTCAGGAGGACTGTCTCTGAGCTTCAGGACTGGTGCAGTATACTTTCCGGGAACCAAACACGATGAAAGGATGCTCGTTGGGTCTAACATAGCTCTCAGCATCCTGAGTAGCCAAGCATAGTGAGAAACAGTCAGCATCCCTGTGGGGATACAGACATTCTACAAACAGACTTGGATCCCAGGAAATGGGACCTAGAAAGGGCTGAAGAAGATAAGGAGCAGAACTCATAGGGAGGTTCTCTCCTGGCAGAGCTGTTCTGTGCACTGGGGCATGTGTAGTAATACCCCTGGCTTTTGTTTTCTAGATTTCAATATTATTCTTCCATGTAAGAAAACAAAAGTGTTTCCAGCCAATGCCAGGTACCCTTGTGATGCTGTTGTAGGGGACTTGCTGTCACTGGACCTGGCAAGGGGATGTAGTAGTCAGGATAGTCTATCATAACAAAAATCCCTAACATCTTAATAGCCAAGAAAGGCAAGGGTTCTCTTAGAATCCACATATGCCCACTGTGGGGTAGCAGGAAGACTCTACATCACCTTTGCTAGCAGACTTACTGAGCAACTGATGCTTTTCCTGCATTGTAGATTGCCCTGCCAGAGGGAACAGGATGTTTCTTATACGGGCATTGAAAAGCTTCAACCAGCAAGTCATTGTCCAAAACTACACTCGAGAAACTACAAGGGCACCAATGGCATGCGGTTGCCACAGATGGCAAGCAGGTCTCTCTTCCCTGTGAGCATAAAATGAGGGAGTGGTAAAACCAGGAGATGCAAGACTCCCAGAAAGCAACAGCAAAAACCAAGGCAGGAACGTGTGCAATCTGAATGTGTTGGGCTTAAACCCATCTGTCTGCTATCTTAGTCGTTGCACATCAGCCCAAAGGAAGTAAAATGGTTTTATTTTTTGCATTTCACAGATTGTGGGACTAAGACAAAATACTCCCCTAACTTGCTCAAATCAGTAGCCGAGCTGAGATTTGAGCCACGAAGTCTCAGATTTTTCACGACTGAGCTTATACCCCTCGGAGACATCACTCTGCACTGCAAACCACTTCTTGCTATATGACAAATGGCTTCCCTTTGTTTGTGTTTTCTGTTAGAAGCATGATCAAGGCATGTTTGTAAGCACCTCCCACTCTTCCACCACGTCCTGGTGTTTCTTTCATAATGAAGTCTTCTATTCCCAGACTACATGGAAAGTGCTGCCAGCCATTCCCTCATGGGCTCTTCATGTTAGAATCTGTTGTAGGGCATTCAAGCACAGCACTGAGCGTTCATCAACACGGGCGCTAAGAGAACCAGCACCTATACCCCAAATCAGGGGTACTGTCACCAACTCATTTCAAACCATCCCATATGCAAATGAAGCATCTCTAAACCCAAATGCCTAGGCCAGAAGGCTTCCTCACAAAAGCAAACAGTGGACTGGGGACATAATTAAATCAGTAAAGACATACATTTGTCATACAGAAATGGAAGCCTGCGAAGGACACATGTGAAAAACTTGAGGGAGAAAAACATGTGTGATCCCAGCCAAACAAGTGAGAGAGGCAGGTCCTGCGGCTTTCTGGGCAGCCACTCTATCCTACTTGGCAAGTTTTGGTGAGAGACCCTGTTTAAAAACAAGGTGTACAGCACCTGAGAAATAACATCGGCAGCAGACATTTTACCTTTACACACATGCACATGGACACACATGAACATGCACATGTTAAGCATGTTAAGTATTGTAAACTGGAAGCCTTCTGTTTTGGCTAAGTACTGTGCACTGTGCCATTTTATACATGAGAAAGGTGCAGCTGAGGGAGGTTACAAGGTGGGGTGTGGAAGGATTCCAGATTTGACTCCAAACCATTTGTCTTCATTGGTGGATAGTGAAGTTGCTACGTTTTACACATCTCTCTCTCTCTCTCTCTCTCTCTCTCTCTCTCTCTCTCTCTCTCTCTCTCTCTCTCTCTCTCCCCTTCTTTTCTTTCTATCAGGTTCACCTTTACCCCAAGTCAACCTTAGAATACTTACTCACAAAAAAGAGAGTAGAGGGTTTCAAGAGTTCTCTGGGAGTAAATAAATATCTATCTAAATTCAAGTAGTAGCTTTCCTAAACCATATGTAAATGAGAACTCTCTGGTTACTATAGAGAGAGCCTTAGCCTGAGCATAATGGTTCCCATTCACCAATGTCATTTGCCTCCTGTGTTTAAAGACCTTCTATTGGGATGAAGTCTCTGGAGGAAGATCAAAAGATGAGGGCAGAGGAAGACAAAAGGTCAGAGACACACACAGAACTCTCAAAAAATTCTAATGAACTTATTTTAGGAAGACATGAGATGGGTATTAGACTTAAGAGCAACTTCCCTAATTGAGCTGAAAACTTTTGAAAACTAAAGGCAGCAAGCTTCCTCCCAGGAGAAACCTGAAAGGAGGGCACCCTTTGCCAAGTAGTTAAGAGAAGCAGCTGCTGTACATACGGCAGATAGGCAGGGGTGCAAGTAAGAACAAAGTGTCTTGACATGTATGCATGCCATAATTGGCATGTATGCATGCCATAATGGAATCTGTGTCTTTGTGTGCTAATGATGAAGGCAAAGGCACAGCTAATGGAGTGGAAACAACACGAGCTTTACCAAGTGCTAAATGAGCTTCTAGGGCTAAATTTCACTATGACTTGTTGACATGCGACCTTAAGCTAGCACCTCACCTTGACAGGCTTTGGTTTTCCTTCCCTGGAAATAAAACGTACCATGTGTCATGTTTGCCAAGTTATATTATGAGCTTAATAGATGGACACCATGTACTATGACATTTTAAGTTGATAGGAGCTGCTTAAGAACATACAGAAATAATTCAGGCTGATGCTTTCTTCACAGATTTATGAAGACCACAAGCATTCTCACTGTGGTAAGCTCCCAAGCTTCCATGTTATCATTTGCAAGACATCCCTCTAATGGAAAACTGTAGGAATCCCCAAATCTCAGAGTGGCATTTTCAAGGGGCATTTGCCTCTCTAAGAGTGTCCTTTCATTTTCTAATCCCCATTCTAGAGAGACAACTGAAACAGCAGAGAAAACCTGGCAATGGGGCCTTTGAAGCCAACCTGTATCCCAGGCCCCACCCACTGGGATGGCTTGGTGTGTTGGTTTTGCTTATTTTGGATGTCATTTAAATAAAGTATGAGAGCCACACACACGGTTCCTGCTGTAAAGGATACTGAAAGGTTCTCTGCCACACTGTGTCAGCCTCTTTTGCACCACTTCATGCCTCCAGTTTGCTCTTATGATTACAGGGAATGGTACATTTTTCATTACTACGTTTTATTTCAGTGCATGACTGTAACAACCTTCTTCTACTCGTTCTACTGTTTATGAATCTCTGTATTGTTTCTGGCTGGAGCTGCTGTTTGCATAGTTTTCTTGACCCTTCCTATTCATGTGATTTGATAGATGTTAGAGCTTGTTTCTCTGTCATCTGGACCATAAGATGTATATGTTCAGCTTCAGTAGCTATTGTAAACAGTTTCCTAAATTACTTTTACCAGTAAGCACTACTCCAAGTAAGGTCAAGAACAATGAATAGCCCTTGCTACTGCTTTTTTCCTCATATGTAGATCTAGATTTTAATGTGTGTATACGTGGTGTGTGCATGTGCGTATGTGTATGTGGAGTGTGTGTGTGTGTGTGTGTGTGTGTGTGTGTGTGTGAGAGAGAGAGAGAGAGAGAGAGAGAGAGAGAGAGAGAGAGAAGATCCTGAAACTAGAAAGGGGGTTCTGAGAGGGAAGAAAGAGTAAAAGACCCACAACGTGAGGACTCCCCCACATTCTGACTCAGGAGAGGCGATACCCCAAATCACTTACAAGAAATGGTCTTGATGCAAACAGCAAGAGGATTTTTATTTCAAGAGCTCTCAGGCCCAAAGTCATGCACCACGCAGGGATAGAGGACCTTGGCATGCCAAGTAGCTGGGAGAGGGGGCATTTAAAGGAAGAAACCACAAAGAAAGGGGAAGCTGAGTAAACATCATAAGAATGGGGATGATGAATTACAGCTCATCCCTGACGGAAGGGTTACAGGCTATCTTTGGCAAACATTCCACAAGAAATGTGGAAGCTGAGCAAACATCCTAAGGAGATGATGCGTTTCAGTTCATCTTTAACGTAAAGGTTACAGGCTATCTTTGGCAAACATTCCTGGGGTCCCTTACACAATGAGTCAGGTGCCTGGGTGGGTCACCCAGTGGTCATTGGCTTCTCAGGCTGAAACAAAGAACTTCATTCTGGCTTTGCTTCTAGGGGTCTGGGAAACATATTGACTTGGGGTCTTACAAGATCTTCAGGGAAAGATAAGAGGAAATGAAACCAGAATCCATAGGACCAGAAACCAGAATCCATAGGACCAGAAACCAGAATCCATAGGACCAGAAACCAGAATCCATAGGACCAGGAACCAGAACCATAGGACCAGAAACCAGAATCCATAGGACCAGAAACCAGAATCCATAGGACCAGAAACCAGAATCCATAGGACCAGAAACCAGAATCCATAGGACCAGAAACCAGAATCCATAGGACCAGAAACCAGAATCCATAGGACCAGAAAAGAATGGAGGGTAGTGAGGGGAGGGGAGAAGGAGGGAAGGGTGAGAAGGAGAGGAGTGGGGGGCGGAAATCAATAAAAATGAAAATGCATCAAGGAGACCCAGTACTTTGCGTGTTAATTGATACATGAATGAATAGCTATTATAAAAGCCCACATAGCCACATAACTCTCTCCAGGGCCCTGGTTACCAGGTAGGCGCAGGGATATGGCAAGTATTTCCCCTCCTGTGGGCACTTTTACTAATCTTACTGCGGTAATTAGGATGAAGGAGGCTTTGAGGATTTGTTAGTTGGCAGGAAAGATATAAAATAAGCAGAGGGGTTAAGTATTCGAGGATAAATACTGTTTTTAATTCTGTGAGAATCCTATATCACTTGCAATTAGCCATTAATCAATATTCTCCATGGACCATTCAGAGGTATTTCACATCTGGGCTTAATTAAAAACTGAAAGATCTTGGATCCTGTAATTAGGGGCAAAACCAATTAGATCTTCTAATAGAGTATAACTTGTGTCCTATGATAACCACAGATTTCCTCTGGTAAGGATTCAGTGTGTAGCTCCTGCTTCCAGGAGACAGGCTCTCAGTCCTCTGATCTCTATGGATAAGGCCCCACCACTGAGGACCCATAGTTAGTCTGTGTACTTTCTGAAGGTTATGGTTCTCTTACTCAGCGGGAACCATAGTTCTTTCACAGTGAAACATAGCAGAGCCAAAGCTTTTAATCTGGGGCCAGGTAACATGGTCCATGTTTAGAAACCCAGAAGGTGCGAGATGAGGCAAGAAAAGTAAAAGGTCAAACCAATATGAACTACCCAGCAAGACCTGTTTTCCAGTAAGCAACTAGCACACAAATACACACGTTTCGGGCTTGAGAAAGAATTATAAACAACTATCTATAGACTGAAGATCAATGAAGGAAATTGGGTGTAAGTATTCTTCCAGCTTTGTGAATTCTTAAGTCCTTCCTTGGAACTGTACTGGTTCCCTCGACAGGATGCATCCTACCAAACAGTGTGACCAACAGTGGCTGCAGACAGAATGGCCAAGAGTTCCTCCCTCCTCCATCTTCAGTTATCCAGGTACAGTGCTTCATAGATGCCCCCCTTGGGCCCCTTTTAGCTTCTGGGGGTCCCTGTCATGGTTTTCTCTACAAAGGCATCAGACTAGCCTCTCAGCAGTCAAAGAGAAAAAGCTTTGGCATAGTGTTGATTCCTGGTTATTGAATATAGATCCTGGCATGTTGGAGTAGTGTTACCTTGGGCAAACTGCTTATGTATGGTACCTCTCTCCACCCACCTTTTGAGTGAGGAGGAGATAATTAACCCTAAGTCAGTAGTGGCACTGAACAAGGTCTGCAGAATGCTTCAGCAAACCCTTGCTTTTCTGGTTGTTGCTTCTACTACTAGGAATTGCACAGCATAGTTCTGACAGTGACAGATCTGCAGCTTGATTGAGGCAGTAAAAACTTACTCTTAGGCACCACTAATTGTTAATTGCAAAGTCAGTGTGCGCTTTGTATATGATCACTAATTCAATCACCATTCATCCCTGTGAGGTTGGAATTATCTTCATCTCTATGTGAACAATCAGAGAAAGTAAGCACACTGTTAAACACCATGGTCAAGATCATATGATTAATTAATGCTACTGTTAGCACTTATGCCCAGAGGTTCTGTGTCTGCTGTGTGTATTTTCCCTTAAGCATGCACAGAATAACATGTCTGGGATGCCACATTGCTTTCAAGAATGAAATTATGGGGCTGGTGAGATGGCTCAGCGGGTAGGAGCACCCGACTGCTCTTCTGAAGGTGATAAGTTCAAATCCCAGCATCCACATGGTGGCTCACAACCATCTGTAACGAGATCTGGCACCCTCTTCTGGAGTGTCTGAAGACAGCTACAGTGTACTTACATATAATAAATAATAAAATAAATCTTTTTTAAAAAAAGAATGAAATTATGAGGGCTGGAGAGATGGCTCAGAGGTTAAGAACACTGACTATTCTTTCGAAGGTCCTGAGTTTAAATCCCAGCAACCACGTGGTAGCTCACAAACATCCACAACAAGATCTGACTCCCTTTTCTGGAGTGTTTGACAGCTGTAGTATACTTACATATAATAAATAAATAAATCTTTAAAAAAAAATGAAATTTTGAGACTAAGGAGATGGTCCACTGGCTGAAGTACTTGTAAGAGGATGTGAGTTTGAATCCCATATCCCACCTTTAAAAAGCCAAGCATGCTGTGTGCACTTGTGGCCCCAGTAGTGGGAGGTGAAAACATATAAAACCCATAGATTCATTAGCAACTACCTACTTGGCAAAGTCCAGACCAGTAAGAAACCCTCAAAAGTAAATAAAGGTGGATGGCACCTGGGAAATGATACATGAGGATGTCCTCTCATCTATACACACACACACACACACACACACACACACACACACACACACACGTTTTATATGTGAATGTACATACATACTGTACAAACATACAAAAGAATGGAATGTACAAAAAAAGTTCTAGACTCTGTCTACTATCATAATCACTAGGTCTAGCACCTTTTAATTTGACTCATTAAAATGTAATACAAATGAACAATTCTTTGTTCACATGGGGCTGGTAGCTACCCCATGTGGGCATCACACATGTAGAATTTTAGGCATTGAACATAAGAGTCCAGATGAAGCAAGAGAGAAAGTGCTTAAAATCTGAAGCAAAGATGGAGATGTCTAAGACTGGTCATCAATGCTGATCCAGAAGGGGAAGGGACAGATGAATGGAGTGGCAGTCTTCCTGAGGCAGGCCTGCTGACTGACTGGCCAGCTGATGGTACCACCTTTTAGGTTAGTGTCTTCTGCAGTCAGATCTTTGCGTTCGAATCCACAGCAGTCAAGAGCTCACTGTGTTATCTAAGCATGTCACTCAGCTTCTCTGTTGTCCTCAGGGTTCTGTGCTCCTCACCCAGGGCAGTGGAGCAAGCATGAGCTATGATAAGTGTGCCCTTAGGAAAGTGTTACCTGTGGGTTTTGTGTAGAAAGAGACGTGAAAGTCAAGCAAAGGAGCAAGGAGATGGGTCTGGCAAGTGGGCCTTGTACTGGCAACAGATCTTAGCAGAACTTTCAACTTTCAGTAATCTGTATAAAATGATAAGAATAAATGCTCTCTCTGTGTCTCTGTCTTTTTGTGTCTCTGTCTGTCTCTGCCTATGTGTCTCTCAGTGCCTTTCTTTCTCTGTCGCTGTGTCTCTGGGTCTCTTTCTTTGCCTCTCTGTCTCTCTGTCACTCTCTGTCATTTTGTCTCCCTGTCTCTCTGTCTCTGTCTCTGTCTCTCTCTGTCTCTCTCTGTCTCTCTCTCTGTCTCTCTCTCTCTCTCTCTCTCTCTCTCTCTCTCTCTGGTGTGTGTGTGTGTGTGTGTGTGTGTGTGTGTGTGTTGTGTTATATCATCCCATGTACTTAGAGAATGTTTTCTTATTTGGAGACTATTCTTTGCCTAGTTTTCAACATTAAACTTTTTTTTTTTTTTATGAAATAATGTTCCTTATAGAAATACTGTATATAAATGTAGGGCTTATAAATACTAGGAATATTTTATGTCTTCAACAGACACAAGAAAATGTACAAATATGTTTTTATCCACGTACTCATTTTAAATTAATTTGTTTACATATTTGTTTAGTTCTATGTTTATTGAGACAGCTTTTGTATTTAGCTCTAGCTGACCTCAAGCTCCCTGTAGAGCCCAGGCCAGCCTCAAATTCACAATCCTCCTGTCTCCTGAGTGATAGGATTATAGTTATGTGTCAATATGCCCAGCTTAAAAAATATTATTTCTTCACTATAAAAGCTTCAAGTTGCAGTGGTGTTCAAGTATGAATGGCTATATTCTTTGGGAGAATTAAGGCAGGCATGAGGGCCACTAGAATAAGCCACTGGATATATCTGTGAAGGTTAGAAACAGAGAGAATGGTCCCCAGAGGGTTAGTGGTGACTGGGGGGATGGCAGAGGCTGGTGAGCCATGACTCAGGCTCTGCTGCAGCATCTCCACGTTTCCTTCTTTCCCCATAGGAAGTCTGAGCACGTGCCCTAAGCACACACAGAGCAAGGTTAAAGATGTGCAGTTCCTCCCACCTCACAGAAATCCACAGTGATGCCCACACTGGGGTAGCCACAGGAGACTGATTCATCCACACCACCTTCTACCCAGTACTCTCCTCTCCCCTCCCCTGCCTATAGGCCCCTAGGCCAATCTGTAGGTGTTCTGAAGCTCAGGAGTCCCTGGGTATCAAAGACTCCCAGCTATAGACTCCAGAGACAGGAAAGAAGCCAGCCAGAGTACAGGGAGCTGCCAGGACCAGAGCAGCAGGCTTCTTGCATTTTAAGCAGCATATGCAAATTAAATTAGCATAGGTTTCACTTCCCCAGTGTGGCTCAGCCACCTCCCCAATAATTCCTAAGCCAAACTGACCCAGTTTGAAATGAAAATCAGGTTTAATTTTAGAGGGATTTATTTATCCTTGTCTTGAGCTCTGTGTATTTTTTTCCTCGTTTGGCTTGATAAACATCCAAGTGCATTATTCCCAGACAAGCAGAGTACTGCTGACAGCCATGTGATAGATGACCCTGTAGGAGAATAAAACTACCTAGCACTGAGGGGACAGATCAGGCCCCCCTGGACCCAAGGAAGCTTCTACACCAAGTCATTTTCCTCTGCTTTCTGCCAACCTGAAGATTTTCTACTGGGGTCCCTTGTAATGGAAAAATACCACAGTTTAAGGTGATTTTAAGCTTGGTTACATTGGGGTTTTGCAAAAATCTGGTGGTATTCTTTGTAAACCCTGAACGTCTCATAAAAACCCATTTCAGGGCCAGTGAAATGGTGCAGTTAATTACGGCAGCTGACAGCAAGCATGAGAACCTGTGTTAAATCCCCAGGACCCACTGAGGTAGGAGGCTATGACACCTGTAAGGCGTCCTATGAACTCCTTACATATACACACAATTGATTAATTATTTAAGTGTAAAAAAAACCAAACATAACAAAAACAATAAACAGCCCATATGAATTGCTCCTTGAATCTATATCCCAAAATACTTCTGACCAGAGAAGAGGCATAGTACATTTTGTTTTGACTGTATGGACTGGAAATTCCGTGCTGAATTGTACTGGTCACTTTTGTCTTTCCTCTGCAAACTGTGAGCTCCCAGGAGGCACCAGCTACCTCTGCTTCCTGCCCCATTGGCATGCTCACAGCCCAGTATGATGTTAGGTCCTCAAGGATGAGTGAGAGCAACTTCTAGACCAGGGGCTATTGGCTGGGGACAATTTTGACATGCCAGTTTTTGATACCATGAAGAATAGGAAAATAAAAAGAAGCTAACATCCAAGATGCTGTGGAATTCAAACACACCAGAGTAGGGGACAGTCCTCTCCTCACCCTCTCAACAAAGATTTAGGCAACCCTACTTCTAAGCCAATCAGCACTGCTAAGGCTCAGCAACTCTCACTTCCAAGTCAAGGTAAATTTGCTCATGTGACCAAGCCAGCTCAGTCAGTCAACAGGGTCTCAAGGGAGGAAGTGAGGATTACAGAAAGAAAAGACAATTAGACAACACTATAACATGACTCCAGCTAGTTCTGAAGCTGAAGAGGGTATATGTTTTCCAGTCTGCTCTTATATCATTCTCGGTACATACAAAGAATATGGTCAGTCCTAAGGCATAAAGTAGTCAAGGAGCAAACAAGGCGTGAACAGAGCAGTGAAGGAACAAACAGAATAAACAAATGTCCCATGATTCCTGAATTCAGGGTTTTAACAAGAGCCATCAAGATACAAAGAACACGTTCCTCTGCTGTACTCATCTTAGGCCTGCTTTCTTGTTCTAGCCCAATGTCAAATTCTTGCCAAATTTCTAGAAGCAGCCCTAAAAGCTCTCCACACCCATATATGCTTATAACCTTCTGGCTAAAGAAAGGCATCACTCTTAACTTCGTGATCTACCTAGAAACACCATCAATCTTACTGAGAAGTAGGTCTTTATCTTGTTCAGCATATCTTCGAGTACTGAAAGTAGGGGTTATTTACCTGAAGGGGAACCAGTGAATTGCAGTATCTCACGTTTCTAGCTGCTTTCCTGAATCTGGACAACACAGAAACTCAGTTAAAGTTCCTGTCCCCACCCCACCCCCCTTTGAGTTGTTCAACTGACCTCACATCTTTATAGAGACACGTAACAGTGTTGCATCCCCTGCCAGTGCTATCCCTGCCTGTCATTTATTAAGGAACTTGATAATGTTTCTGGAAACCAGAGACCAGAATGTGGTTCTAACAGAGAGGTGGAGACGCAAGCTCCAGTCCCCAACTCTGCAGGAGCCTTTATTCAGCACAGGCCAGGACAGACGCTGCAGAGCTACATTGCCTGCTGCGAATACAAGGGCTGCCACTAGCTTGGGAACTGTGGGTAAAAAGCTTCACCATGATGAGCCCAAGTTTCCATGACTATATAGTAATGGCAGTCTCCCAGTGGACACTACATGAGAAAATTCATTGATACTCTGTGGAGTTCCCACTGCCTCACAGCCAGTTCTCATTGAGGAACTTTTGTCACTATGCTGTGGCAGCTATGTGTCTGCTCTTATTGTTAGCATTCTGTTGGTTTTGGAGATAGAATGGAGTTTATACTCCAGAGCTGACATTTAGTATATATGTGACTATAAATGACAACCTAACTTACCAAACCTGGGTTTATTCATTTGCAAACTCAGCATTAATCATGGATGTATTATTTACCTCATAAGTACTATTGAACACTAAACTAAGTCAGATGCTCTGATTAAACATATAGGTTAGTTTCTGGTGACAGTCATTGGCTTGTAAAATGATTAGTTGAACACTATATTTTAAAAGTCGTATTTGGTTGGGTTCTGTTGTTGCATCTAAGTTCTAAAGTTATATCAGCAACTGGATTCTGAAAATACCCTAGCTAGCAGAGAAGTCTAGATGTTTAGTTCTGGCAACTTCATAACAGACCAAACAGTGCTAGTGGGCTTCTTAGGCTGCAGTTTTAGAATGACCCAATATACTTGCTGGACTCTGGAAAGCTTAGAGCATGCTGCCCTTGAAGTTTCAGATTCATCGGTAGTTAACATACAATGGTAAATTTTCCTGGGAATGAATATAGGACCATAGTTAATCTGTCCCTCTTTATATGTTGGCTATAGTACCCCAGTGACACAGAACCTCAGGTTGAATAGTTCTGCTTAACACACTCATTTAGGGGGCTTCTAAGCTTTCTTACTGACTGCACATACCCCCACACACATACAAATATGTTTTACAGAAAAAATTGTCCCACATCTACAAGATGATACTCTGCCCAAGAGCAGAGTGTTTGTTGCATCTCCATCTACACAAAAGCCAGAATGTGTGATACCTTTTAGCCTCCATCTCTGATATAACCTTGGGGTCCACAGGTACTTTCTTTTAACCATTGGTTCAGTTTGATGTATGCAGGATGAGCAGATACTTCCCAAGTAAAATAAAAAGAGAAGAAAGAAGCTTCAGGACACAAGTAGTAACCTGTGTAAAGACCCAGGAAAGGATTCAGGATGAAGAGACCATCCTGTATGAAGGTCTAGACATGGATTCACAGTGGAGGGAGCATCCTGTGTCTTAAGATCCAGGCAATGGTTTGGGATGGAGGAGCACCCTGGGTGAAGGCACAGGCAAGGAGAAAGTCTAGAGCCATGGGGGAGGGCAGTATCAAAAAGTTTGTGGCCAGTGCAGGGTCACAGTAAAGAAGATGCTGAAGCACTGGTAGGGACTAGGCCATGCCTTTTGTAAAAGTGTTCTGGTCAGGGTCTGGGTCTATTCTACCCTGAGCTGAAGCCATTGGTGAAGTTAGGATGTCATAAGAGCTCATATTGTCATGACCTTGACTTATCAAGTGTTCTTTGTAATTAAAGGCCTATCTGATTGCCTTTTCTTACAAGAAATGGTCTTACCTCATGGACTTGCATGTTTACCTGAGACATTTCAGAACATGAATTAGTGCCCATCTCCAAATCTGGACCCCAGGGTTGGCTTAGGCTTACCAAATGTACCCCTTTCTGTCTGCATTCCTCATACTCAAGGAGGCCTCCCACAGACACCCCTGTAGTGACAAACAATATGCTTTCCCTCCTGGTATGTGGGTTGCTTGCCATTTCCAGAATTGGAAGAATGGGAATATGTTACCTATCTAATCCTAGAGGCTTAGAGTTTCCCTCTCAGGTGCCAAAGCTGGTTCAACCCACAGAGCATACCCAGGCCTGTGTCTGCATCCTCATGTGAGTGAGAGGGCTGAGCCACAGTAACTGTGGTGGCAGGCAGATAAGCTCCTTCAGATGGTATTCTAGAAACTGAAGCATTTGAGGTGCTAGGAGAGAGAAAGAGCAGTAGTTTGCTCTAGACCTGTCTGGGAAAGCATCTAGCATGGACATTCCCTCTCTTTGAAAGATTATAGTCTAGAAACCCTGAAAAGGTAAAACGGTTTTGCATTTTTACACTTACAGTAAAGTTTCTTTTTGTCATGCATTTATTTAAATGTATGGCTTTTTTCTAAAAATATATCAATTATACCTGGAACTATCACTTAGAGAGCACCCACAGCTGCAGACAATGTGGAGGATGTGAACTAGGTCTTCTCAGTCTTGTGAAGCTTTTGATCTGTTATCAGGGAACTAATGGATTAAGATTAGAACAGCTTGGAGTAGCTGGCTCCTGTTCCTTTGGATTGGTGCCAGGCCACCTTGGGCCCAAACTCAGTGGACATTCCCATGATCCCCAGAGGACTCTCAGCACCCCCAGACCCCCTAACACACCCAGGATCTTAGGATCAATGGTGAGTGGAACACAACATCTGTTCCAACAGAGCCAGCTGGGGCCAGCTGGAGCACAGACAAAGGAACCCCACCCAACCAGTGGCTCAAGTTCCTTCTGGTCAGCACTGGTCTACCTTGGTTTTGAACTCATCAGAGAGCCCCACGATCCCCAGAGGAGGTACCACTTCCAGGTGCTCGAACACACCCAGGATCATAGGATCCCAGGATCCCAGGAGCTTGGTCACACCAGGATCTCATGGTCTCAGAGGAAGCTTGACCGCCAAGAACTCTGACATACCCAGAATCTCAGCACCACAGCATCCCAGAATCACAGTATTACAAAGAAAGCTGGACTCTGAGAAGTTCTGACTCAACTGGAATTACAGGAAGGACAGGCTCCAATCAGATATATCAAGGGCAGGGAGCACTGGAGATAATCAGATGGTGGGAGGCAACAATAAGAACAGAAGCAACAGAAACCAAAGTTACTTGACATTGTCAGAACCCAACTCTCCCATCATACCACGTCCTGGATATACCATAAGACCTCAAAAGCAAGAAATGGATCTAAAGTCACTTCTCATGATGAGGATGGAGGAAAATAAGATGGACATTAATAACTCCCTTTAAAAAATACAAGAGACCAAACCAAACAGGTGAAAGAATTGAACAAAACCATCCAGGATCTAAAAATGGAAATAGAAACAATAAAATAATCACAAAGAAAGACAATTCTGGAAATAGAAAAACATAAGAAAGAAGTCAGGAGCCATAGATGCAAGCATCACCAACAGAATACAAGAGATAGAAGAGACAATCTCAGGTGCAGAAGATATCATAGAAAACATTGACACAACAATCAAAGAAAATGGGAAATGCAAAAAGATCCTAACTGAAAACATCTAGGAAGTCTAGGACACAATGAGAAGATCAAACCTAAGCATAATAGGTATAGACAAGAAGGAAGATTTCCAACTTAAAGGGCCAGTAAATATCTTCAACAAAATTGTAGAAGAAAATTGCCCAGCCTAAAGCAAGAGATACCCATGAACATACAAGAAGCCTACAGAACTATCAAAACACCAAGTGCACAAAACAAAGAAAGAATATTAAAAGCAGCAAGGTAAAAAGGTCAAGTAACATATAAAGGTAGACTTATCAGAATTACACCTTACTTCTCCACAGAGACTATGAACACCAGAAGACCATGGGCAAATGCCATACAGACCCTAAGGAGCACAAATGCCAGCCCAGGCTACTATACCCAGCAAAATTCAATTACCATATATGGAGAAACCAAAGTATTCCATGACAAAACCAAATTTACACAATAACGTTCCATAAATCCAGCCCTTCAAAAGATAATAAAGGGAAAACTCCAACACAAGGAGGAAAACTACTCTCTAGAAAAAGCAAGGAAGTAATCTTTCAACAAACCTAAAAGAAGATAGCCACATGAACAAACTTCCAACTCTTAACAACAAAAATAACAGGAAGCAGCAATGACTTTTCCTTAATATCTCTTAATATCAATGAACTCAATTTCCCAATAAAAACACATAGACTAAGAGACTGCTCACATAAAACAGGACCCAACATTTTGATGCATACAGGAAACCCACTTCGGTGGCAAAGACAGATACTACCTCAGAGTAAAAGACTGGAAAACAATTTTCCAAGCAAATGGTCCCAAGAAACAAGCTGGAGTAACCATTCAAATAAAATTGACTTTCTACCTAAAGTTATCAGAGAAGATAGGAGGGACACTTCAGACTCATCAAAGATAAAATTTACCAAGATGAACTCTCAATTCTAAACATCTATGCTCCAAATGCAAGGCCAGCCACAATCATTAAAGAAACTTTACTAAAACTCAAAACACATATTACACCTCACACAATAATAGGGGGCGACTTCAACAACCCACACTCAGCAATGATCCTGGAAAAAGAAGCTAAATAGAGACACAGTGAAGCTAATAGAAGTTATAAAACAAATGGATTTAACAGATTTATATAGAACATTTTATCCTAAAACAAAACCTTTTTTTCTCAGCACGTCATGGTTCCTTCTCCAAAAGTGACCATATAATCAGTCACAAAATAGGCCTCAACAGATACAAAAATATTGAATTAATCCCATGCATCCTATCAGATCACCACGGACTAAGGCTGATGTTCACTAACAAAATAAATAATAGAAAGCCCACATACACGTGAAAGTTCAACAAGAATCTATTCAACGATAAATACATCAATGAAGAAATAAAGAAATACATTAAAGACTTTTTAGAATTTAATGAAAATGAAGCCACAACATATCCAAACTTATGGGACACAATGAAAGCAGTCCTAAGAGGAAAACTCATAGCTCTGAATGCTTCCAAAAATAATCAGAAGAAAACATACACTAGCAGCTTGACAGCACACCTAAAAACTCTAGAACAAAAGGAAGCAAATTCACCCAAGAGGAGTAAAGTCAGGAAATAATCAAATGCAGGGCTGAAATTAACCAAATAGAAACAAAAAGAACTATACAAAGAATCAACCAAACCAGGAACTGGTTCTTAGAGAAAACCAAAAAGATAGATAAACTCTTAGCCAGACTAAGTAGAGGGCACAGGGACACTATCCTAATTAACAAAATCAGAAATGAAAAGGTAGACATAACAACAGAATCTGAGGAAATTCAAAAAAACCATCAGATCCTACTACAAAAGGCTATACTCAACAAAGATGGAAAACCTGGATGAAATGGACAATTTTCTAGACAGATACCAGGTACCAAAGTTAAATCAAGATCAGATTAACAATCTAAACAGTCCCAAATCCCCTAAAGAAATAGAAACAGTCATTAATAGTATCCCAACCAAAATGCCCAAGACCAGATGGGTTTACTGCAGGGTTCTATCAGACCTTCAAAGAGGACCTGATTCCAGTTACTCCTCAAACTATTTCACAAAATAGAAACAGAAGGTACTCTATCTACCCAATTAGTTCTATGAAGCCACAATTATTCTGATACCTAAACCACACAAAGACCCAACAAAGAAAGAAAACTTCAGACCAACTTCCCTTACAAATATCAATGCAAAAATACTCAATAAAATTCTAGCTAACTGAATCCAAGAACACATCAAAATGATCATCCATCATGATCAAGTAGGCTTCATCCCAGGGATGCAGGGATGGTTCAATATACAGAAATCCATCAACGTAATCCACTATATAAACAAATTCAAAGACAAAAACCACATGATCATCTTGTTAGATGCTGAGAAAGCATTTGAAAAAAATCCAACACCCCTTCATGATAAAAGACTTGGAAAGATCAGGAATTCAAGGCCCATACCTAAACATAATAAAAAGCAATATACAGCAAACCAGTAGCCAACATCAAACTAAATGGAGAGAAACTTGAAGCAATCCCACTAAAATCAGGGACTAGACAAGGCTGCCCACTTTCTCCCTACCTATTCAATATACTACTTGAAGTCCTAGCCAGAGCAATTAGACAATGAAAGGAGATCAAAGGGATACAAATTGGAAAAGAAGAAGTCAAAATATCACTATTTGCAGATGATATGGTAGTATATATAAGTAACCCCAAAAGTTACCCCAGAGAACCCTGAAACCTGATAAACAGCTTCAGTGAAGTAGCTGGATATAAAATTAACTCAAACAAATCAGTGGCCTTTCTCTACAAAAAGAATAAATGGGCTGAGAAGGAAATTAGGGAAACAACACCCTTCACAATAGTCACAAATAATCTAAAATACCTTGGTGTGACTCTAACTAAGGAAGTAAAAGAACTGTATGATTAGAACTTCAAGGCTCTGAAGAAAGAAATCCAAGAAGATCTAAGAACATGGAAAGATCTCCCATGCTCATGGATTGGCAGGATTAATATAGTCAAAATGGCTATCTTGCCAAAAGCAATCTACAGATTCAATGCAATCCCAATCAAAATTCCAACTCAATTCTTAACTGAGTTAGAAAGGGCAATTTCCAAATTTATCTGGAATAACAAAAAATCCAGAATAGCAAAAACTATTCTCAACAATAAAAGAACCTCTGGTGGAATCACCATGCCTGACCTCAAGCTGTACTACAGAGTAATTGTGATAAAAACTGCATGGTACTGGTAAGGCAACAGACAGATAGATCAATGGAATAAAATCAAAGACCCAGAAATGAAACCATACACTTGGTCACTTGATCTTTGACAAAGGAGCTAAAACAATCCAGTGGAAAGAAGACAGCATTTTCAACAAATAGTGCTGGCTCAACTGGAGGTTAGCATGTAGAAGAATGTGAATTGATCCATTCTTATCTCTTTGTACAAAGCTCAAGTCTAAGTGGATCAAGGGACTCCATATAAAACCAGAGACAATGAAACTTATAGAGGAATAAGTGAGGACAAACCTCAAAGATATGGGTACAGGGGAAAAATTCATAAACAGAACAACAACGGCTTGTTCTGTAAGATCAAGAATTGACAAATGGGACCTCAAAAATTGCAAAGATTCTGTAAGGCAAATGACACTGTGAATAAGACAAAACAGCAACCAACAGATTGGGAAAATATCTTTACCAATCCTAAATCAGATATGGGACTAATATCCAATATATATATATAAGGAACTCAAGAAGTTGTACTTCAGAAAACCAAATAACCCTATTTAAAAATGGGGTACAGAGATAAACAAAGAATTCTCATCTGCGGAATATGGAATGGCTGAGAAGCATCTAAAAAAATGTTCCACATCCTTAATCATCAGGGAAATGCAAATCAAACAACCCTGAGATTCCACCTCATACCAGTCAGAATGGCTTAGATAAAAAAACTCAGGTGACAGCAGATGCTGGGGAGGATGTAGAGAGAGAGGAACACTCCTCCATTACTGGTGGGATTGCAAGCTGGTACAACCACTCTGGAAATCAGTTTGGTGGTTCCTCAGAAAATTGGACATAGTTCTACCAGAAGATCCAGCAATAATACATCTCCTGGGCATATACCCAGAAGATGCTCCAACTGGTAATAAAGACAAATGCTCCACTATGTTCATAGCACCCTTATTTATAATAGCCAGAAGCTGGAAAAAAACCAGATTTCCCTCAACAGAGGAATGGATACAGAAACTGTGGTATATTTCCATAATGGACTACTACTCAGCTATTAAAATCATGAATTCATGAAATTATTAGACAAATGGATGGATATGGAGGATATCATTCAAAGTGAAGTAACCCAATCACAAAAGAACACACATGATATGCCCTCACTGATAAGTGGATATTAGCCCAGAAGCTCTGATTACCCCAGGTACAATTTACAAAACACATGAAATTCAAGAAGGAAGGCCAAAGTGTGTATACTTTGATCCTTCTTAGAAGGGGGAACAAAATACTCATGGAAGGAGTTATAGAGACAAAGTTCTGAGAAGAAGCTGAAGGAATGACCATCCATAAACTGCCCTACCTGGGAATCCATCCCATAAACAACCACCAAACCCAGACACTATTGCACATCCCAACAAGAGCGTGCTGATAGGAACCTGATATAACTGTCTCCTGAGAGGCTCTGCCAGTGCCTGACTAATACAGAAGTGGATGCTCACAGTCATCCATTAGATGGAGCACAGGGTCCCCAGTGAAGGAGCTAAAGAAAGTATCCAAGGAGCTGAAGGGGTTTGTAGCCTCCTAGGAGGAACAACAATATGAACTAACCAGTAAGCCCAGAGCTCCCTGGGACTAAACCACCAATCAAAGAAAACACATGGTGAGACTCATTGCTCTAGCTGCACATGTAGCAGAGGATGGCCTAGTCTGTCATCGATGGGAAGAGAGGCCCTTGGTCCTGTGAAGGTTTTATGCCCCAGTATAGAGGAATGCCTGGGCCAGGAAGTTGGAGTGGGTGGGTTGGGGAGCAGGGGCAGGGGGAGGGTATAGGGGATTTTCATAGAGGAAACTAGGAAAGGGGATAACATTTGAAATGTAAATAAAGAAAATATCTAACAAAAAATATTAGAACAGCTTGATAAATGCTAAGAAAAAATAAAACATAATGGCATGGACTGGAAAGGAGCTGTGTCGTTAGTGTGGTGATCGGAAGGCAAAAATCCCTCCAAGAGGTGGGACATTCACCCTAAAAAGTAAATGTTTAGAGGGAGGCAATGTTAGCTATCTGTGAGACCAGCTTCCAGGTAGGCCAGACAAAAATGTTGTGGTGTGATGTGGCATGGTATGGCATGGCACTGTGTGGCGTAGCATAGCATGACATAGTGTGGTGAGATATAGCTGACCACACTGGACAGGGATTAAGGTGGAAAGAAAGGAAATCACAAAGATGAAAGGATGCAGATCATACAGTGTCTCGTGGCCCTGACTGGGTTGTGGAGTATAAGCCAGGTATTAAGATTTCATTTTTACCTTGAGAAGAGCACCTTTGCTGTTCTATAGAAGCTAGCTTTTAGGATGAGCAGGTATGACTGACTGGGCAGGAGGAATCTGATGGTCAAGTGCGAGAAAGGAGTGGGGGTTATGGTTGGAGTTACAACCTCTTTCCCTCTCAGGGAAAAACAAAAACAAAACCAAAACAAACAAGCAAAAAAAAAAAAACCAAAACAAACAAAACCACAAAACAAAAAACAAAACACGGGGCAATGAGTATAATAAATGTGACTGGTGGACCGAATTTCAACCAGGAGAGAAAGTGAATGTGCAAATGATTCAACAAGTTTTAATATGAGAATATTATAGATAGGAGCAATCTCTAGAAAAGCAAAAAAGATGGAGGAGCTAGGTTACTGGTGGAAATGTTCCTGTGTCTTCTTTTTCACGTTACCTTTGAAATTTTGTTCCCCTATTCAGTGATCTTTAAGGGGTATGTAACATATGAATAGCACTTGGGGACAAGGATTTGAGTGAAGTGTCCTCTTGTATGTCAAATACCACAAGACTGATCTGAAAGGCTATAGCAACATTTGGCATTTGTCTGTTCTTTCATTCAACAAACACATGTTTAGTACAACAACCTGGGAGAATCTGGGGAAGCCCAGCAGTTCTCTTCTCATCATGGGTGCCAATGAGTGGGTGATGCAGCTTGTCACTGATATATTTATCTGGCTGCCTTTCCCTGTGGTGGGTCTGTTGAGTGAATGGTGAATATGGCTAAGATATTTGCATATAAAAGAAACACACAAAATTATTCAATTCTAGTGTACAGATTTTCAGTCTTTCTCTACAAGAGAAAACCACCTGACCTGTGGGAATCTCAGATGATGGCTGTGCTAAGGCTATGCACTGTGGATCACATTTGTCCCTTGATTATCTCTGTCTGTCTAGAGTTGGCCTTATGAACCCTTATGTTTCTAGAACCTGCTTTATATCATTGGGAGACTAGAAAAGAATGTCCAATTTGAATTATAAATACTATCTTTTTTAAAGAAAAGACTTTGAATATCCCCTAATATAGCTAAAAATGTCCATCAAACAACATGATGGAATTAGACAGTCAACAGCAACCAGTGACGATAAACCAGTATATTCTAAAGTTAGTTGCCCAATAACACATGAGGCTAATTTGAAGGAGAAAGACCATGCCATCTCTGTATCCCAATTAGGTTACTTTTAATAAACTTGAGAAGTTGTAGAAACCATCAATACAGATAGTAGAAAGTAGCAATACAGGTAGCAACATGGTGGAGGTATATGCCTATAATCCCAGCACATTCAAGCCTGGGGCAGGAGAGTTGCAAGTCACTTCTCAGGACAGTTTCAGAAGAGAGGACAGAAAGATCAAATGGCAGCATAGTCTTCTTGGAGTGACAGCATGAGATGCCACTGTTGGGAACTGGCAGAGTGCTTTGATTCCAGGCAAACAATCTGGGACAATTTGAGTTTGCATAAGAAACTATCATCAGGAGTTTAAACTTTAAGCTTTCTAGAGTTCTCCAGATATTCCTTAGTACATTCTGTTACCACAACACAGCAAACTGGGTGCTTATTAAATTGCCCAGTTTTTAAGGCAGAATTCCAAGACTGGTGGACCCATCTGCTTGTAAAGACACCCATAACCTTGTTACCATAGAAATGACAACATGATTGGAAGACATGGGGAAAGGGAATCACATATGATGAGACAGAAGTCTAAAGGGAGAGTCAAATGTTTAAACTCTCCTTTTTACAGCAACCAACTATAGAAGGAACTAACACAGGACCCTGCAAGAACTGTATCAATACCTTCCAAGGGTGGCACCCACATGACTAATTACTATACACTATGGGTTCCACCACCTTCTCACCCTGACATACTGGGAACTAAGCTTCCAACATACAAGCCTCTGAAGAACACAGTCCACCTCTATCCCCAACATGGTATCCTAATAGTCTAGGTATGGATGCACACATTGAAATGCCATACCAGGGTTTACAGTCTATTATTTTTCTTAATCTAGAAGTAGGACATAAATGTGAATTTACATAGCAGAAGTCCACATGCTCTGCTATATTTTAAGTAACTGAGCAGAATATTGGCATTTCATTTTCAAATTCCTTCTGTACCTTCGAAATGCATTATTGCTTTGTCCTGTGATTTTGTCAGTATGGGCTGTGCTGCCCTAAAGTACATGCAAACCTTCAGTGGAATGCAACATTGTGCAATGCTTAGTTTCCCAGAAAAATGTATTTTAGATTTGTTTATTTTTACTTTATGTACATGGGTATTTTACCTTCGCTTATGGCTGTTCACCACATTCATGCAACAACAACAGAAGCCAGAAGAGGGCATGCTATCTCCTGGACCTAGAGTTACACATGGTTGCAAGCCATTATGGGGTGGCTGGGAATGCAACCTGGGGTCCTCTTCAAGAACAGCAAGTACCCTTTTTTATATATAATTTATTTATTTATCTTATGTATATGAGTACAATTATAGTTGTCTTCAGACATACCAAAGAGGGTGCCAGATCCCATTACAGATGGTTGTGACCCACCATGTTGTTGCTGGGAATTGAACTCAGGACCTCTGAAAGAGCAATCAGTGCTCTTAACTGCTGAGCCATCTCTCTAGCCCCAGCAAGTGCTTTTAAACACTGAGAAATCTCTCCAGACCCAGAAAAAACAAGTTTTAATTCTTTTTTGTTATCTTGCCAGGGATTAAGCTAGACTTCATAGAGATGACCCAGTTTTCAAAGGCAACCCTAAATCTCAAGAGTTTACAGTATTTCAAGGAAGAATAAGCTTCTCAAGTTATAACACATCAGGCAATCAATGAATGTTGATCTAATAAAATAGTCCAATATTTAAGTATATTCTTCATAGTGACAATAGCAGTTGCAAAATAGGAGTAGACACTGGTTGGGTTTTTGTGTCTTATGCTTCTTATGGTTTATTAACTTGATATTTACAATATTGCTAGAGCTGGAAGATGCTTCAGAAGGTCAAGTGCTTGTGATGCAAGCATGAGGCCCTGAGTTCAGATCCCTGCATCCACATAAAGAAGCTGGGCACTGGTGTGGTTCTGTGGCCCTAGTGCGCAGGGAGGTCTCTGGAGCTCACTGACCACACGTGGGTTTAGTGACAGTGCCTTGTATCAGAAAATAAAACTGGGGACAATTTACAAAGCCTCCAGATATGGCTCGCTGACCTTCACACCTATACACTCACATGCATGCATGCATACACACACACACACACACACACACACACACACACACACACACATGCAGGCACATACATACAATCCATAAATACATATGTGTATACATGTTTCCACATGTACAATTCTATAAAGTGTGTTTTATCATTTCCAAATAATGGTAAACAAAGTTACCAAAAGGTAAAATACCTTGTCAAGGCCCTACATTTGAGATGGTAGATATGAAGTTTATATAAAGGCTATCTAAAACCTAAGAAAACATAGACATTGGCAAAATGGTGTGTGTGTGTGTGTGTGTGTGTGTGTGTGTGTGTTTGTGTGTGTTAGAGAGAGAGAATTAAACACACATAATATGAATGGTTATATATAGATTATGAAACACATTGAGTTTTGTTTAACTTTTCCCATAGATGTAAATGGGAAAGGATTTTTGAATTGGCCTACTGAACTATCATTCAAGTTTTACCCCCTGTCACCTAACAGAGATGACCTCCTTTGTTTCCTGGTGCTTCCCTACCCATGCTCCTACCCTTAGGCTACCTTGAAACAGATTTCACACACCCTGCTGTGAAGAGCAACGAAACAATGGACAGTCCTGGAGAGGCTGTGTGGGAAACAGAAGCTTCATTCACTGCTGGGAGTACAAACTGGCCCAGCCGCTCTGGAAAGCAGCATAGAGAACCCTCAAAGAGCTAGAAATAATTATTCTTTATTACCCAGCTATTCCCCTCCTTGGCAGAAGAAGCCCCAAAGATTGATCACCTCAGATCTTCATGCTCAGCTATGTTTGTTGCTATTCTATTTACAATAGCTAGAGAGTAAAAGCAAACTAAACATCCTTCAGCTGATAAGCAGGGCAAGGAAGTGTGGCATCTCTACACCACAGAACACTGTTCACTTGTGGATTTATTCACTACATAATGCTGTTTATGTCAGAAAAGATAGGATCAAGTAAGGTAACTCAGGCCCAGAAAGCCAAGCCTGCATGTCCTCTCTCATCTGAGATGCCTAGCTCAACATCTTCAAATGTGAGTCTCTAACCTTTAGTAACTACAGAAACCCAGAAAAGTGACTGGATAAGGATGGAGTGGCTAACAGAGAAGAACTGCAAGATACACTTCAAAGGGGAATGGGGGTGGTCGCTAATTAGAGACAGGGATGGAGAAGAAGGCAGGAGAGCAAAGTGATAGGATGTCTGAAAAATTCAAAAGGGGTAATAAGTATCTATCTAAAATATCATGTAACACTGTCTGCACATAGAGTAAACATTAAAACTTTGCACCTCAGTTGACAGTGCTTCGCCCAAGAGCCATAGACAAAATCTAGCAAAATCCCCAACACAAGGAATCGAATCTTTATTTATTTAAAGTTTGTATGACCCCCATATGTAGCAAGATATTTTTATACCTACAAAAACTTAAAATGACAAGAATCTTTCTTTCTCGGGCACCCCCTGCTGTATGACCCATCACATCTTTGTACCTATGTGTTTTGCTGAGTATTACTATTTTTAGCTGATTTTTCTCCACACATCTGAGTGAGTCCCTGATATTCTTCACCATACTACACAAGTAATGCTGTTGTTAGCGTTGTTTTAGAAAACACGTTCTGGCCTCCCAGCCCCTGCTTCCTTCTATCCTGGGACCCTCCTGACCACTGGTTTTCTTGAGATTTTCCAGCGTCCAGCCATGAAACTCAAACAGCTATTCCAAAGAGGTCATCATCATGGCTACAGCCCAAAGCTGGCCACAAATAGTGCTGTTAGGCTGCGTCTGATAGCAAAATACACTAAGCTGTGGGATGTGGAAGTGGAGCTCCTTTGTGATGGAAAAGAATTTTAACAGCATTATGTCAGAGAAGTTATGCTTGCATGTGTGTTTCCTCAGTGCCAACTAAACTATATTATATACTTACTAATATATATAAAAAAATTTTGGCATTGTATCTATTTTGAGGCGTTTCTACCACCTCAACATATTAGCTGAGTAAGTTCAATTAATTTCAATGGAACCAGAAAGAACCTGTTACAATGGCTACCTTGATTAAAAAGAAAGATATTGAGAGAATATGGTGAATTTAGAGAATTTAAGAAAGAAAAGAAAAAAAAAAAGAAATACAGGTGTGTATATGGATCTAAGAAATGGGACGAACAAGGGGCAGGGGGGTGCCCCCATGGTGTCACCCCTGACAAGCACCAATTCCATCAAGCATTGTATATTGCTTGAGACTGGTGCTGAGTGTGTTATGGGGTCATGTTTTTATCTCTAGAGAGGTTCCTTAGTTGACAAGTCCTGCCAATGTTAAACTTGGTGCAAAAGAGTCTACTTCTTTGAAGGGGTTGGGAGTAGAGAAAAAACCCATTACATTATCTCAGACTTTTAATGTAGACTAAGGAAGATGATACATCATAGGGACTAACACTTGATAAATGCTCTATAAGAGTTAGTATTGTTCTGATAGTATGAGGAGACAATGAGCAGTGTGACTCAACCCTAATGCAAAGTCATACACTCATTAGCAATCCCTTCCTCATGGCAAAGTCTGATACAGAAATAACTCCTTGTCTCCAGATTGGCTAGGGATAAGGAAAAAAAATAGATAGACAGATAGATAGATAGATAGATAGATAGATAGATAGATAGATAGATAGATAGATAGATAGATGGAATTTCAGTGAGGGGTTAGTTTTTATGGACCATAGAATGATACAGTTATGAGGTATTGTTGTAATATTCAGTCCATGTATACAGAATTCTAAGGCATGTTCATTGGCACATACATTACCTGGAACACTTAGTAAACCTTTGTGCTAGGAACATTCAAAATCTTCTTTGTCTCTGTTACAGTATATGTCTAATTGCTGACAAGTATTTCTTCCTGTGCTAAAGAACATTTCAAATTATTCCTCTAACCCAACTACAGTGGTGGACCCATTGACCATTTTGTGTGTAACCTCCCTTCTTCTTCAGCTATGCAAACCCCTGTTCTCTACTCCTATATGGTCAACATTATCCTTTTAATACCAACCTTGAGAGGCAGACACAGGAAGATTCTGGCACTGGCTGTCCAGTTAGTCCAAGCATATTTGAGAACCTGTCTCAAAACACAGTCCAAGGAACTATGGCAAGCAGGGTGATAGGCTTGTAGGACATGTGTGTACAACTTTTTCTTTGCTTAAGTACTTAGCTTAATTAAGATGTATGTCATTGTTGCCTATTTTCTTTTGCCTCTTGCAGGAATCGCTAAAAGCCAAATTCACAGATGTGGTGGGAGGTGACAGAGGTAACATGTTCAGTGTTCTAGGAGCGCAGGTAGTAATTCTCAGTCCACCTCAGACCCACATCAGTGGGAGGCACATGAACTAGAAGAGCTGAAGGATATCTTTCTAGAAGGCTGGACATCATTTATGTCCTGATCTTGGCAGTGGTTGAATATACATGTCTACAGATGCCATTTTCACTGGCTTTTCATATCTGTGTGTTTGTGACTTTTAAGAAAGAAGTTTCTAGGTTCCAACAACAGAGAGTAATTGATCTAGACGTGGTCCAAGAGTCAGTAGTTCTTAAAATCTCCTGCTTTTCCCTTGTCTGTGAAGTCTCATGGTCAGGCAGGATTGAGAATCACCTAGAAACTTCACAGAATGTCATTATTCTCCCAGTCATTAAATCCACTAATATCTGAACACTGGTGAGTAGTAAATATGTGGGGAATGATCATTCTGCTTCCTAATTTTTACTGTCTTTTCCTTCTTACTACATGAACTATAAAGTAATAATTATCACTACTGAAGTATTAGCAACTAACCCAGGTCCTCAATCTTCAGCATTCATCTCCCCACTAACAGTTGCTTTTGGCATAGGTTGAAAATATGGTTCACAATTCCTATAAAGCAGAGAACACACATTCGAGACCAGTTTTGAATAGATGGACAGTAAATTCCAGGGCCACATATATAACCAGTTCTCAAAAAAAAAAAAAAAAAAAAAAAAAAAAAACCAAAAAAAAAAAACCTCTCTTCCAAAGAAAAGGATGGGGGAGGTAGGCAAACAGAGGCAGGAAATAAACATGGTTCTCAAGTTCCAGTGTAGAATGTGAGATTCAGTACATCTTTGGCTGGGGTCTAAGGATTCTTTAAAATCTAGCATGGGATAAGTATCTACCTGGCAGAATAGACAGCAATAGATACTGTCCACAAGTGCTG
>CACVCL010020071.1:0-91496 GCA_902729485.2 Mus minutoides | reverse complement strand
AAAAAAAAAAAAAAAAAACTAGTCCCCAGCCTGGAGAAATCTTTACCTAACATCATCAGGAATGGGGCTTAAAAACTATATATGATCTTGATCTATATCTATATCTATATCTATATCTATATCTATATCTATATCTATATCATCTATAATGCTTTATAGTTTGCTGATAATATATTTTATATCAAATATGCCTCTAAAGCTGCTTTCAAAATATTTTAGTAGAATATAAAGGGACATATGAAAATACCATATCTTCTGACTTGAGGAAGACTCCAAATCAAGTAAATGATATGAAAATCAGATCAGAGCGCACCTCTGGAGAATTTTTAGGCCTTCCTTGTATTTTCCTTAATTTCTAACCAGAATCCCCATGGAAACTTCTCTATAACCCATTAGCAGAGGAAGTGAACATCAAGCTATCTTTATGGATGGATTAGTACAATAAGCCATACCAGCTGGAAGTAAATGCTGCTGCATTATAAGGACATCTAGAAGTCTCCAAAAATGATAATTGAGGAAATGTTTTTAATTGGGTTGAATTTCTAACAGTCTCAGGAATGGGTTTTCTGAGAGTCACTAGCAGTGACTAAAAATAAGTAGAGGGATTACTGACAAGATGCTTGGGATGGAGATAAGCATGTGTTATATACAGGTTTCAAAAGGTATCTTCTGCAAACTCCAATGTAGAAAAAATGTCCTGCTGAATACAACATTCTAATTTCTTTTCTATGGTATCACATTTCATGAGTGTAGGAACAATATGACCATGAATGAGTATGTAGCAGTGTGTATAGGCCCATCATAAATACAGAAAAAGAAGACATATTATTATTTCAACTTCACTAAGTTATTTCTATATCTTTATTCTAAAAAGAAAAGAGGTCAATATAAAACTAATTAGCTATACTAATGTTTTATAATGATTCTGAAAGTGTTCCCAAGGTACACATCAGATTTTGCTTCGATTTACACTTACTGTGCTTCATTCTTGAGAATAGTTGCTCACAAATTTAGGATATGCAGAAAATAGTAACATGAATACAGCATGATTATGAAGCTACAGATATTTGATGGTATAAAGATAGTGTGTGATATAAAAGTCCAAGATGACATTATCAGATTTTTCTTTAAGGAAAATATCAAATTGTAGCTCCATGCTCTCTATTTTGGAAATTTGCTGGGTACCGTATTGATGTGGACTTCAACTGAAATAACAAATATGTTTTCTCTTTTATTTATTTTTATCAAATCAAGACTGCATGTTTGTTGTTCTTCACAGAACTGTAGTTAGTCAAGGGTTAATAATTTTGTTGGATTTAAATTGAACTTGTAATATCAGTTCCATTGGAAAGTTGTTATGTTATATTAATACACTATATTAATCAGTTGCAGTTTCCCTTGAAGAACCAAGATGACTTTTTAACCGTTGGCTTAGCTGATATGCTGAGCATGCTCGAGGCAACCATGGGGGGAATATACTTCAATGGAGAGGTTGACTTTAAGAACTCTGAAGAGAGCCCCAGTAGCACAGGAACATGCTCCATTATTCAGTGGAAGAGACCAAATGGAATTTGAAAAGTTGTTCACAGCAAAGGAAGCTGTCAATAGAAAAACTAGCCCACAGCATAAGGACAAATCTTTACTAGATCTTGTCAGAAATGGGGCTAATACACGTAACTGAAAAAGAACTGCAAAAATATTAAATACAATACACACAAAACTTTTAAACAAGTGGGTCTATGAAACAAAGTTACCAAAAGAGAAAATAAAAGCAAATGACCAATAAGTATTTTTTAAATTATTTACCATCCCTCTTCAGAGAAATGCAAACTTTTGGAGACACCACCCAGTCAGAATGCTTATCATCATGAACTCATGTGACAATAAATAGTGGTGAGGGTGTGTAGGGATGAAGAATCCTTAGTCACTGGTTGTTGGACGTGAAAACAAGTACAGCCATTAAGAAAATCAGTATGCGTAGCCGGGCGTGGTGGCGCATGCCTTTAATCCTAGCACTTGGGAGGCAGAGGCAGGTGGATTTCTGAGTTTGAGGCCAGCCTGGTCTACAGAGTGAGGTCCAGGACAGCCAGGGCTATACAAGAGAAACTCTGTCTCGAAAAACCAAAAAAAGAAAATAAGAAAATCAATATGCTTGTTTCTCAATAAATTAAAAACAGAACTAGCATCAGATAAATCTACAATACTTCTGGGCAGCTTCCCAAAGGACTCCTTATTCTACCACAAAGATACTCGGACATCCACATTTACTGTTGCTCTATTCCTAACAGCAAGGAAATGAACCAGCCAGGTGAGATGCTGACAAACAGATGAATGGATAGTGAAAATGAAGTACAGATAAACAATGGAGTTTTATTCGGTGGTAAAGAAAAAAATAATACAATACAAGCCTTTTAGGAAAATGAATAAATTGGGAAAGTATAATATTAAGGAAAGTTACCCAAACCCAGAAAGACAAAAACAAAACAAACAAACAAAAAAACCCATGTTTTTTGCATATGCAGACTTTAGTCTATAATTTACAAATGTACAGGTATTTATGAAGGTAAAACCTAAAAACCTAGAAAAGAGACATAGGAGGAGTCAGGAAAAGAACTCACAACGTGACAGAAGGAAAGACAGTGAGCAGGAACAGCGGGGGGGGGGGGAATCGAGGGTGGCAGAAATGTAGCAGAAGGCAGACCTACAAAACCACACTTTGAAAAATCATACTTTGAAAATACTGTAATAGTGATCTAATATTTATTTAATAATTAAAATATTTTATAGACCAAAACTAAAAGGTTATATCCCCTTTTAAAATGATTAACCACATTCCAGGTTTCATCATGAAGTACTGGCACAAGTTTTGTTTCTGAAACCATAAAAGGTATCAGAAAGTGTCACAAATCAGAAAGTCTTTTCAACATTTGGTACTGGCTTAGCAATTTTTAAAGATGTAAATGATGCCGTAGTCAGCATTAAAACTCTCCAGGAATTCCTGGAATTCTTGAGAATTAAATCCCTTGACTCTTGGGAAATTTCTGGTCCTGGTGATGATTCCCATCATAGTACCTATTTTAAGGATTTTGTACATGAATTGTCTGGATGTGGTCTGAAATGACTACATTAAATGTGTCTCTTACTACCATGAAGGAAATATCAGATCAACATATTTTCAGTGTGTTGTTTAAATCTCTTGATTTAGTTGTGTCTTTCAACAGCACATAGGAAGTCTTTCTTGAGGGACACCATGTTAGCCATCAACCCATAGAGCAAACAGCCAAAGGAATCAGGTTTGTACCATCAGTATTGTCATCCATTAATGAAACAAGCAAATTGAAACAGCAGCTATAGTCACAAATTGCTTTTCATAGATTTTACAACTTAAGTTTGGCTAGTTATGGCTCGATGTGGCAAATCAATTGCAGAAATATCTTTCTTTTATTTATGGAATATTGTATCTTCCCGACATTGCTTAGTAACCTCACCATCAGAAAACAACTTTAATATTTTACTATTAAGCTTGTAGCTACATATTTAGCTTTTATAAAAGAAGCTGAGTGTTGAAGTTAGGTCAGCTTCTGCCTCCAAGTTCCATGTTACCAGAAATAAGACGCAGACTCAAAATACATTTACAAATAAATACCTTGGTCATATAGCTAGGCTCTTCTCTGACTAAATCATTACTTAAAGAACACAACTATTTTAACCTACATTTTGCCATGTGGCTGGTTTCCTGTTCATCCTCATATCTGCCATGTCAGATCTCCCCATTTCTGACTCTATCCCAGAATTCTCTCTCCACTGGGATGCCCCACCTCCTATTTCCTGCCTAAGCCTTAGGCCATCAGACATATTATTGACAGGTCCAGCATCCTTACAGACATAAGATATTCTCTCTATATCTGACTGTTAACTTTAAAAGAAAATTTTTGTTGTAGAGATGACAGACTTGTTGTTGCTTTTTGTTTTCCAGTACAGCTTTTTGTTTTTGTTTTTCACAATCCTTAATACCCAGAGAATTTTGTAGATTTCTTTAGTATAATGACTGCAAATCAAACAAATAAAGAGAATATAATTCTATATGTATGTTTACTTTGTGTGATATTGTGATAAGATATTGTCATCTAGAAAGCTCACGTTTAGGGATTCTGCAATCAAGTTAACAGAGAAAGAGAAGAAGAGAAGAGTCACAATCTTTTAAGTTTATAATATTGCCTCAGTAAGCAAGAACAGTTATCTTAGGCCGTATGCTGCTTTCACACTCTGTGTTAGACACTCTAGATCTAGAAAAAAAAAAAGCTACTCTCAAGGATTGAAATATGGTACATGTGGGTTGTGTAGGCTGTGGTTCATTTGTCTCTTGAGATCCAATAAATGCTCTTCTCCCAATCTGCCTCAGAGACTGAACCCATGAACTTCAGTCACCTTTAGCTGGAGAAGTTCAGTGAAGGGCTGGTATCAGCTAAGGGCTGGAAGGCAAAAGAAACATTGCCACAGAATTTACTCCTCCGGTTTTCTTACAATAAGGCTACAGATGGGCATGAGAGTTGAAGGAGCCAGAGAGCACAATGTATGGAAAGCATTCAGGAGATTGCTAGGTAGTGCAGTGATGTTTTCTTACTTTCTCTTTATAGAAAATAAATTTGCTTTCATGTAAATGACTTACACTTTTCAGTATCCTAAGGAAAAGCATATGGTCCACTTAAAGGAGACTTAGCTGTGGTTTAGTAAAAGGGCAATTTGCAATATGTGGGTAGAAATAAGAAAACCAATAGGGACCAAGAAGCAGTCACATGCTGGCAATAATAGGAAAGCCATGATTAAATCATAGGCCCAACAGGCAGGATACTACATAAGCTTCACTGAGTCCACAAAACTTACTCCAGTTAAGGGTGATGATCCAGCCCTTTTATTGGCACATGGACCATTAAAAAGAATAGCTCTCTCTCTCTCTCTCTCTCTCTCTCTCTCTCTCTCTCTCTCTCTCTCTCTCTCTCTCTCTCTTTCTCCTTATCATCTATCATTTATCTATTTATCCATCTATGTGTCATCTATCTACATACATACCTACATATTTACTATTTTTCTTTCCCCTCTCTTCTCTTCCCATTTCCTGCTGTTCCGCAAACTAGATATAAACCTAGCACATAAACAACTAAGAAACCAAATACCGCTCTCTATCAAAGTAAGAATTCCAGAACAGAGAGCAGGTCCAAGAGAAGAGAAAAGAGATATTTAAATGCTTGGTTTGGAGGCACTACAAGATGAGGTGGCTGAGGAAATGCCTTATAAATAAAGTGTTTTAACACTGAAGCATGAAGACTGTGTCCATTTTCCCAACACACACACAAAAACTCAGGCAAGACCCTGTGTGTCTGTAACTTCAGCAGCAGTCAATGAGGATAAGAAGAGATTCTGTAGTGAAGATCAGCAAGTCTATGCCATTAATGAGATCCAGATTCAGTAAGAAATATTTTCTTAAAAAGTGAGATGGAGTTGAGCTGGTGACATAACTTGGCAGTTAAGGGTACCTACTGCTATCACATGGGATCCTGGTTAGATTCCAAGTACCCATTTATAAGTTGCCTGTAATTCCAGCTACAGGACATCTGATACCTACTTCTGGCTTTTGTGTGCCCCTGCAGTTATGTGCTCATATGCAGATAAGGGTCACACATATTTCAAATTAAATTAAAGTATCTGAAAATCTAAGGCAGAGAGTGATTGAGGAAGACACCCAATCTACACCTCTGGCCTCCACACGCATGCAGACATACACTTGCAGGAATGAACAAACACACAAGGAAATAATTTTTCCTATGCCTGTTTGATGAGCATTGAAGGTAAAATACTGAATGGAATGACAGAAATAAAATCAACAATTTAGGAAAGAATGTTTTGAAAAAAGTAATAGCAAAGCAAGAACATTAACAATAATTCTGTGATCATAGAACAGTTCCGAGTTGCTTGATTACAGGGCACAAATCTTTGATTTGTATTTCTGGTTGATCTCACACTGCAGGTTTTACTTTCTTTTAACTTTCATAAAGAAAAAAAATAATAATATCGATGTGGAACCCTTTGTATCGCTGCAGTGACATCTTTGAAAAAAGTAATTGCTATAAATAGTTTCATCTCTAGCCTATGTGTGTATGTGTGTGTATGTGTGTGTGTGTGTGTATGTGTGTGTGTGTGTGTGTGTGTGTGGTGTGTGTGTGTGTGTGTGTGTGTGTGTGTGTGTGTGTGTGTATAAAATAAAAGTTTTATGGAAACAGAGCCAATCTTCAAAATGTTGTCTCACCATAAATAATAATATGATATAGCCAACTGGGAAAAATGAAATTTTACTAAAGTGCCTCTTTGATTTATTCAGCATATTTTCTTGCAGTGAGTTTTATTGTTTTAAATAAAACAACAAAAATAAACAAATGCAAATATTGAGAAGTACAGTTGCTGAAAACATTCTTTAACTTTTGATACCATGCTTCAGACATCTAACATAAATAGAAGAAATTAATAAAGTAAGCCTGTACTTTTGAATGGATCTTACATAAAGAAAAGTATGTATACCATCTAAATATATAACTATATAATTTGGGGAAAAGAGTGGTTGTTTATTGCTATGAAATGCCAAGAGTAGAGGCAAACTCAATTAATGCATCAGGGTTTCAAGTCTATAAGGGAGGTCCTGATTCTAAAGTCTAGTTCTCTAACTAGTTCTTGATTTTTGTCAATAAAGAAGGCCAGAAGCCAGTTGCTGGGTGGAAGGTACAAGTGGGTCTTCCAGGTATCAGAAGGAAAAGATAGATGGAAGGAAAGAGAGATGGGCTTTTCTGCCAGGCTTTGGAACAAGAAGTACACAGCAATCATGTATGATCTCAGGGCAGCCAGGACCTGCGGCTCCGCTGACAGGTTGCCAGAGATGTTTGTCAGGGGCTGATTGGACAAGCCACTGATTTTGGACAGAATGAGAGACAGAGATGGCGGTTTGGTAAGGCACACCTTTCCAGGAGGGAGGTGTCTGCACCCAACAACAATGCCATGAAAGGCAAGCTGTAAAATGACAAACTGAGTGTGTGTCAACTTATCCTTGAATTCGAGGGTCTCAGGTCACGCTGATAACTCGACCCCTCCCGGAGTAAGGGTCTTAGGAGTGGGCTGGTGGAGCAGTGGATCCTGGAGCAAAGGCAGGTAGGAAGAGAAGCCTGGTTAGTGTTGGCGGTGGAACAAAAGGGAGCACAGCAGCTCCCGGGAAAGGCCATCGTGTGCATTTAAAACTACACAAAAGTCTGCCTTATTTCCCTGGTTGTCATTGGAGGCTATTTGTAGTTCTTATATCTACCTGCTGGACCCTTCTTGGTAAGATAAGATCTTCAGCAAAGAAATTCTGAAAAGAAATAAAGTCACATATGTCATAATAGAAGACAAAAGTTTGGTATACTTAAATTCATGTATACTAAGTTGCTAACTTACCTAATTCTACAAGATAGAGACCCATGCTTTTTCTAGAAACATCTTCCTTCATTGGAAGCTATATCCATCCGTAAGCTTCTGATTTTATAAAAGAGGATGGACAATGGGATCTGCAATTCTAGTACATACCTTATTACTAAATAAGCTGAATGATATTTTATTTCTTTCCATGGCTGAAGAAAATTACTTTTTCTATAAATAGCACATTTGCTTTACACATTCATCTGTTGATAGACCTCAAAGCCGATTCTATGTTACATCCATTGTGATGCTTGCCATGGGATTATGGATATAGACACTTCTATGTCCTCATAGTCTAATACCATGTAGAAGGAGATAGATAAATTATTTAAGTGCTTTTAATTTTAAATCATAGTATTTAAGTTACAGAATGTCAAAATAAAGACTAAATATCACTTCAAGACTAATTTATAATCTGGGATAATTATTTCAATTAAGTAAAACTTTAAAAACATAATATTTTCCTTATTAGACAGTAAATACTGCTTGAGAAAATATGTAAGAGTGCTAAACTGAGAAGGGGTGAGCTTATATTGGATAATCCTATATAGCAACTTGACTGAACTATGGGATAATCAGATTTATAAAGTATTATTTCTAGAGCTATCAACGAGTGTATTTCTGAGAGAATATGAAATCTAATAGAATAATAAGATAGGTTTTTGTTTCCCCAGTTAGATTGGGCATCTTGCAATTCAGTGATTAATGGATGGCAACAAAATTATGGAGAAGAGTTGGCTGAATTCTCCTAACTTCTTGAGCTGGAACATGGATTATACAGTTCCCTTGGTTCTGGCTTCCAGAATATTAAAGCTAGTATTAGTGTTAAAAACATGAATTCATTAATGGAAATTCAACAAAACTGAAATGTCCAAGGACCTATTTGAATTTCACAACTCACTAATACCAGGAAAATCTTTAGTCAGTGAAAACAAAACTACCCCCTGATCACTTAATTTCAATAATAAATTACATCAAATATAAAGTGTCACCAATACTAGAGACAGTGTGCACAACAGTTAAACATGTATCATTGAACAAATAAATAATTGAAAGTAGTTCGAACAAGAAAAAGCCAGATAAATAACAAACCAAACACATCAATAAATAAACTTAAAGCTAAAAATAAAATTGAAGAATGGTAAATAAAGCCAATATCAAATCTTACAGGAAATGAAGACACAATCAACACAATCAAGGAAAAATTGAAATTATTAAAACTTAGAAGAAAAAATATGCAGTACCTCAAACAGATAAAATTTATTTTTAAAATTACAGTAGCCTTATGGTTCTCTCTGCAACACTCAATAAACTCAGTGAAATGAGTATTTTTACCTAGAAAAATCAACATTCCCAAAGAAGATTTCAGATGAAGTAGAAAATTTGAATAGAGCAGTAACTGTTGAAGAAAAGGAATTACTCATAGAGAGGCTATTTTCTTAAAGGACATGAAGTTCTCATGGCTTCACAAGAACCCCTCTCACTAAGAGGAATGTGCTGCTTAAACACTTACAAAGCATTGGAGAAATGGAAACTGTCATGCTTCATGTTATTAGATTAGCTTACAGTTCTCTATCTATACTTCCACACTCTGCCCTAAACTGTTAGAGTCCGTAACTCACTGCCATGAGAATCTATTGAGTCCAATCTCCCTTCTCTTTTACAAATGTCTTGAAAAGATTAAATGACATGTTTTTGTAGTGGAGGTCAGCTCCCACTTGAAAGGTAAAAATGCAGAATTTTCTCCATACACAGGAGAGAGTACAACCTTCTAAAGCCTCAGGAACCTCAGCAATTCGCTCTGGGCTGGTCTAAGAAACACCAAAACTTTCAAGAAAAAAGGGAAGCATGGACAGCTGGGACTGAGGAGTGGCTCTTGGCCTCTTGTGAGAACTACTGACACTGTAGATAAGAGGTTACAAGAAATTGGGACAGTATTTCCTAAGACTCAAGACATTTTATAGTATCCTTTTGAATCGGAAAGAGACTCAAGAAGAACTGGCATTGAATTTCCCCCCAACCTAGAAGGTAGCATATGGTGATATTTCTTTCACAATCAGGCCTGTTTGTGAAGATTTAAAATAAAATGCCTTTCTGGTAGATTAAATCCAAGAGAATAAATAAATCAAGCATAGTTAATCCACAAATGTAAGGATGGTTAAATATTCAGAAAACTTCTCACAACATGGATCATATTAATGGACAAACATACATACGTGTGTGTGTGTGTGTGTGTGTGTGTGTGTGTGTGTGTGTGTGTGTGTGTGTATGATTAGAGCTATTCCCAAGGAAGGAGCTAGAGAAAGTACCCAAGGAGCTGAAGGGGTCTTCAACCCTATAGGTGGAAGAATAACATGAACTAACTAGTTCCCCCTGTGCTCATGTCTCTAGCTGCATATATAGAAGAGGATGGCCTAGTTGGTCATCATTGGGAAGAGAGGCCCCTTGGTCATGCAGACTTTATATGCCCCAGTACAGGGGAACGCCAGGGCCATTATGTGGGAGGGGGTGGGTAGGGGAGCAGGGCGGGATGGGGGAGGGTATGGGGAACTTTCTGGATAACACTTGAAATGTAAATGAAGAAAATATCTAATAAAGAAAAAATAATTTAAAAAAGAAAGCATATTTGAAAAATTCAATTTGGGTGATTTTTTAAAATGCATTGAATTAAATTTTTCTAGTAAAATTAAAATAAGTATGTGCTCCACTACTAAGCATTTTCATTATAATTAAATTTTTCTCAGAACCATCCTATCAGTATTATTCCTGAAAATTCATATTGCAGTGATAAATAAATGAACCCAGAATCAAATAGGTTGTTAGCTAACAAAATTCAAGTGTAAGCTGTTTTGGTGCCTTCCAAAATAAAACAGGAAAAACAAAACAAAACAAAACAAAACAAAACAAAACAAAAAACCAAAGAACCAAACACAATAAATGATAGAACAAAAATACATCATGTTTCCTTTACACTGAACCCAGGTTGTCTTTATCTAAAATAGGACTGTTTACTCTCTTAAGTTCTTCATTCTTGACAGCATTCTTTTTTTTTTTTTTTTTTGGTTTTTTGAGACAGGGTTTCTCTGTATAGCCCTGGCTGTCCTGGAACTAGCTTTGTAGACCAGGCTGGCCTGGAACTCAGAAATCCGCCTGCCTCTGCCTCCCAAGTGCTGGGATTAAAGGCGTGTGCCACCACGCCCAGCTCTTGACAGCATTCTTGTGTTCCTGCTCCCTTTTATGTTTCCCTGCCATTGGTGTGGCATTGTACTTACACAATAGTCAATGTTGTGCAAAAAAAAAAAAAAAAAAAAACACAGACTTCATTAGAATAGTTTATATGAATAATTAACATTTTAAATAAATCTTATGATCCGGTGTTGTAGGCCCCTGAGAGGATAGGAACTCCACAGGAAGAGCAACATTGCCAACTAACCTGGACCCTTGGGGCTTTCAGAGTCTGAACCACCTGCTGCATTAAATTTTAATAAAAAATACCCTGCAGCAGGTTCACCACCTGCCTCGGTGCTTAATGTCCTCAAATGAAAGTCGCACACAGCCTTTGTATATTAATATACCTTAATCAGCACAATAGCTGGGCCACTTCTTAACCTCTATGAGGTTAATCCATCTCCAGCAGATAATCCTAAATTATCACTTACTAAATTCTATATTCTGCCTTGGCTGCCCTGCACCCAGTTGGGCAGTCCTCTGAGACTCTCCCTACATGATGCCTATGCCTCCCTCTCCAGCACTTTTCTCAGGCATGCCTTCTCTTCCACACTCTCCCAGCATGGTGGATCTCCTTCGTCTTCCTTCTTCTTCTCTCTAGCCCAAACCTGGGAATCCTAAAAGTCCAGTCTCTAACTGTCCTGCCCAGCCATTGGCTACTGTCATCTATATTTACCAGTCAGGACCAACTGGGGGCAGGGTCCCTCAGAGTCTTACATGCAGACATGTGGACTCTCTCTTGTAAACAATTTTGGGGACCCAAATTAACATCAGAATACAAGCAGCATTAGGCGAAACTACTACAACCACTGACCTTAAGAACGTATGCAGGCTGGACTTAAGCCTCCCTGCTCATAAGTAACAGATGTGCAGCTCAACCATCATATGGGCTCCCAAACAACTGGAACAGGACCTATCCCAACAGCTGCTGTCTGTATCTCAGATAACTTCTTCTAGCTGAGCTGCCTTGTCTATTCTCAGTGGGAGGGGACGTGCCTAGCCTTGCAAAGACTTGAAGTGCCAGGGTGGGAGGAATACCCAGGGTAGCCCCCACCCGCTCAGAGGAGAAGGGGAGAGGGAGGCATGTGGAAGGGGGTGACTAGTAGGGGGTAGGAAGCAGAATGTAAAGTGAATAAGGTATAAATTTTTAAATAAAATTAAAAAGAAAAAAGAAAGATTGTTCAGTACCGTACATGCCACAGGAACCGGACAGAAACCTTGCTTCCATGTTGGAATAAACATAAGCCTGAGCTCCAGCATGATGATCAACTCAATATCCAACTGTTCCTATCAGTGAGAAAATACTGGGATCCCAAAAGTCCCCTGGTTCAATTCTCACAACTGCCTTTGAGAGAGCTGTAGGTACTAGCGGTGAGCATCCAACAGCCTAGACCCTCCCTTAGAAGCTGCTTTCTAGACATTGAAGGATTCAATCCCATGGCATGAGTCACTTGAATCCAAAGGAGTATCTTTCCTGATAATTATAGTATGTTGTGAGACAAAGATGAACACTGGAAAAAGGACTAGGTGATCATTAGAGAAGTTGTCACTCCAAGAGCTGCTGGGTACCATTTCACAGCATGTTATCTCAGGATCTGTATGAAGAAGTATCTCAAACAAACAAACAAAACAAAACAAACAAACAAACAAACAAAAAACAAGCATGAAGCAAGGGTCAGAATGTGGGGTGGGGACAGCCTGATTTCTAACGATTCTATTTTTCAGTCACTGATGATTCTCCTAAAGGTAGCAGTCAAAATTCAACTGTTGTGGTAGATCTCCGACCCAAATAAGCCCAGGCAATGAAAACACAGCTCAATTAATATGAATACATGCTGTGCACCTAGATTGGGCAGACTTACCACTACACTACCATCTTCCCCATATAAGAAACCCCTTAGAACTTGCTATTTCTCCAGGCCAGGTGCTTCAGCTCCACTTTCCTTCTCCCTCCTCCTCTGTATCCACTGTTCGCTCTCTCTGTCTCTCTGTCTCCATCTGTCTCTGTCTCTCTCCCAAAACCTTCAGCTCCAACTTCCCCTCTTTCTCCGCCCAATCACCGGCTCTAGCCTTTATATATAAATTAAGGTGGGAAGAAGGTTTACAGAAAATCACCTGAGTGTTGACTCATTCCTTGTTTGCAGCCCCTCGCAGGAGAACAGAATTAACATCAAATACAATTAGCCTCAGGGCTATCTGCAACATTCAACCAGAAAAGCAGAATCAATATGTTTATTGACATACACTAAGGGGTTTATTACAATGCTTATCCTAACTCACTTTGAGGTGCTGTCTAAAAAATATCTCCATGTGTCTGATTCCACATCTCTTGCTAGAGGGCAGAGCAGGGAATCAAAAATGAAAATCTTCAGCAGACTACACAATACTTAAATCTAAGCTGGAATCCCACACAGACAATCTGTAGTCCATGTTGGCTCATACCATGAAATGAGGAAAGCCTACTGTGGCCCTACTTCAGGATGGTGCACATGGTAAGTCAGTGAAATTGGAGATCTGATAACTAAAGTGAGAAACTCTAACCAGGTTTATTTAATGCCACTGAGGTGACACAGCTGTCCCAGGCTTTGCCATGAAACAACTCCTGTCTTCTTCTCTGGCTCTGGAGACATTGATCATTGTATCCCACCTCGATGAAACCGGTCCAAAAAAAAATCATGACATTTGGGGAAAAACAACTCACCGTAAACACACTGGTACAACTTAACACCATCACATGCATGTTACATCTTTATGTACAGATTAAAGGACCACCTGTACTGTTTTAATAGTAAAGAATCATACCACAAATGGAAAGCAGAAAGAATAATTGAGGAGTTATATATGCATTGTCGTTCAATTTAACACAAAACATATTCAAATAAGTTCTGTGGAATGCCTTCCAAGTCACAATGACAACAAGGATGCAGAATGTGCCTGGTGGACTTGGCTGATGCTTTTCATATATCTATGAAACAAGACAGGTATCTACCTATTAAGTGTGTGTGTGTGTGTGTGGGGGGGTCTTTTTAGCCAAAATGGAAGGAATAAAGTAGATGATTTTTCAAGATTCTTCCAACTTCATGATTGTATTATAAAAAATAAAATAAAATAAAAAATAAACCTTTAATTGTGTTTATTCCCATGGCTTCAATTAGCTTACTTGTAATAAAAGTTTTTTCAGTCTAAAACCCTTGCATCTATAACTTGTTGGCTGCCGCAACTGTTTTCCATGAAATGCCACAGGGGAAAAAATAACTTTCAAGAAAAATAAATGCTTTCAAAATTTAGCTTGGAACAGATACACAGTACCTTTTCTGTTTATGAAAAGCCTGAAAGATCTGACCTTAAAATAGCATATTCCCTTTGTAAAATTGTTCAAGGTTAAACATTAACAATAAATAAAGTCTAGGCATATCAACCCTTTCCCAATACACCTAGACAGTATAGCTATTAATATGTGTTTGTAAGAAGGAAACTACCTTCATTTGATAGTTTTTTTCTACTTTCCAATGCATTCTCCTTACCAATGCATTCTCCTTACCAGCTTCTAAACCATAATTAATAGAGTTTCTGAATATATGAAAGAATGGGATGTGTGGTTAGAAGATAGCTCAGTGGTTATGAACAGGCATCTTCATCCAAAGTTTAGCTCCCAAAACTCATGTCATCTGGGTCATAATCACTTCTAGTGCCAGGGGTAACTGACAACTTACTTGACCATACCACACATGTGCATAATTTAAAATAATAAAAAGGAACCTTTACAAGGCAAATAATATATTTCAAAAATAACAAACAATTTTTTACATTCTCCCGAGTAAGATACTAGCAAGAAAACAATTCACATAACCACCTTCCAATATTGTCCCCTGATGTAGATCATTACTCAATATATTAATGGCACCCTGAAACTCTCAAGATAATTTAGGCACATCATAACAAAAAAAGAATTGTGACCAACCCTATATAGGACTACAGATTTTTACAAGTTTCTCAGAGTCACCTAAGTACTTAATACTATGGAGTTAATAAATGACAAAATTATTCAACTCAAACACTATGAACCCAAAGTTCATATGATAAAAAACCTACACAAAATGGAACAATTTGATTCATGAGAGCTTCTTAGGCCATAGAGTGGTGTGTTTGATTTGAGACACAAAGTATCACACTCTCATAGTCTTGTTACTAACTATCTATATTTCATCTCAGTTTGGTTTCCTTGACGACCTCTTAAGAAGCAGCTGGCTAGGGATGACAGACAATCTTAGATATCAATACAAACATATTTACTTATAACATCAGATAATTATATGACCACGTAAGCTCTAGTTTGATGTTTACTCAAATGGTTGTTTGCCTTAAATTTTTTAATATTCTCAGAATGAAAAAAATACTGACATCTTATAAATATAGTAAAGTGGCCTAAGATTCCATTGGTGTGTTTACATTTTGACCAGAATACACTTTCAAATGCTAAATAGATATTGATGATGTTTACTAGTCTTCAACTTTTTGAACAATTTAAGGCTCTTTGAGTTTTCTGCCCTCATGATTCTTATACATGCTTCTTTGCTCTGAATAAACTATCTTGAACATACTTGAAACAAAAAGCCTGTAAGACTTTTCAACATCAAATGGTTGTTATGAAACACTTGGACAGGCCAAATATAAAAGAGCCAGAAACATAAGGATTAAATTTCCCTTGACATCCACTTAAGTTATAAAATTAAGAAACAGTGATTGGCAAAACAGTTTTGGAAATTTTGTAACATTTGAAAGGCATTCAAGATGTTTTTGAGAACTTGAAACAGGCTAGGTTCTTCCATTCAAAATTTTAAAAAGCATAATAAATATGTACACATGGGAAGGAAAGTGTGCGTGCGTGTGTGAGTGAATACAATGGTTTGCTGGATTTCAGAATTTTTCTAGTTCCCTTTTGAGAACTCAAAATTGTGCCTCCCAGTCCCATTGCTTATATAATACTTCAATTAATTTGTGAACGAAGTTTTAAAATATGGAAAAATATTTGTTCTCAAGCAAAGCCTATCATGTGACACTTAGAATATTCTCCACGTTTTCACTCCTTCACCAAGTGGAATCCTCCAGACATTACCTTAATATGTATATTGGAATTTCAGACAACTCTGCTTACAGCATATCATAGATGGAACCAAAGGCTCTTCATTTAGTGGGACAGCCTAATCGATTTTTCAGGAAACTTTTTTACAAAGTACTCTAGGATATATTTTGAATGCCGCCTTTGTCTTAGAACTTTTCCAATACTGTCAACACTGCTCTCCATTTCTGGAAGAGTTAGATTCTAACTTTGAGTAGATAGTGGTCATAGGAGAAGTTACTGTAGATTTACTCTTCTAAACTGTTTTACTTTAAATCACACTGACATTCCTATATCTCTTTTAAAAATATGACTTCTCAAAAGCATAGTCTGTGATCATGACTTCCAAAAACACACACGCATATTCAACAAACACTTACTAAATAATACATTTCCATCGCACCCTTTTGTGATCTAGAGTAATAGACCACCTCTTACTCTAGCAATTTTTAAAACTGGACATGTACATACATCTTTTCCCAAGGATGAGAGTCATGTTTATGAACACTTGCTGAACCATCTCCACTTGCCATCTCCACTTAAATCTGTCCCCAAACTGAACACATCACTTCTTCTTTGTTATGTTGTCTGAACTGTACTCAAATCACTTCAACTTTGCCAGTGGGATCCATGTGTGTGAGTGTTGGTTTTTATCCACACCCTAGGGCCAGCCAGTTTTCCTAATCTGGAAAACACTGTAAGGATGAATTGTTGGCATTTATTTAAAAGGCCATATTTTAGAACTGTCTGTCTCAAGTGATTCAACATTGTTTTTCTTTCTAAAAAGGACCAGAAGTCGTGTTAATTAGCATAATGAATATTACAGAGACTTTCTTTATGAAATGAATTATATACAGGATGTGCATATAGGCTAAAACTTACTCTAGGAAGCTAAACAAATTTAAGAGTCTACACTTTTAAGAAGAAACTTCTTAATAAACAAACAAAACATAAATAAATAATAAAAAAGAAGAACTTTTTTGCCTAACATCCAGTAGCACATTAAAACTGACTTGAACATACCACTAACCTGTATGACTAGTTAAATTCTGTCATTAGAACCCCATTTGCCTCAAGAGAACTTTTTATGTGAGCTACTATTTGAGTTCCTAAAACAATCATTTGGTCTTCCAAAGTAGGTTGTATGCCTTTGGGGGAATGCTAGATAACAAAAGCCTTTAAGGAAAACAGTATTTCTCCATGAGAACAATTTTTGTTAACTTAGGAAAAAGATTAAGCAAAGGGTATTAGCAATTCTACACATAACTATTAGATCTAAAAGAATGTGCCAAACTATCAACAAATTAATAAAAGTCAAAATTGCCTTACCTCTATATTCCTTTGCAGGTAAGGACTTCCACTCAAGCTGTCACATCTTTCAATCTGGGTACCATTGTTTTGGCATCTTTGGTTATTCCCCACCACAACATGATGTTTAGCCCTAGGATTTTGTCACTGTGCACTTTTAGATTATATGGGCTCTTCTTTCTCAATGAACTCCTTCATACAAGAATCTCATCTAGATTAAATTAACTGTCTTAGTTGTCTTTTATGGTAATCAAAGTGACATATATTCTACAAACTGCAGACAGAAAATTATTTAAAAGTGAATTTCAGTAATGGAGCATCACTTCAGAGTTCCTGTTCCTTTCTGCTCTTACCAGGAATCTGCAAGAGAATGTCCTTATGTCCTGATGAGGAAATAAAGACCCAAGTGTCTGAATTTACTATTAACAAAGGCACAGAGACTTAAAGAAAAGAACAATCTTTTAAGAGTTTACTTGGGACATATAGGTTCTTTCCTCTCAATAGAGGAATGGATACAGAAAATGTGGTACAATGGAGAACTACTCAGCTATTAAAAACAATTTATGAAATTCTTAGGCAAATGGATGGATCAGGAGGATATCATCCTGAGTGAGGTAACCCAATCACAAAAGAACACACAGGATATGCACTCTCTTATATGTGGATATTAGCCCAGAAGCTTGGAATACTCAAGATACAATTCACATACCACATGAAACACAAAAAGAAGGAAGACCAAAGTGTGGATACTTCAACCCTTCTTAGAAGTGGGGACAAAATACTCATGGAAGGAGTTACAGACACAAAGTGTGGAGCAGAGACTGAAGAAATGACCATCCAGAGAATGACCGACCTGGGGATCTATCCCATATACAGTCACCAAACCCAGACACTATTGTGGATGCCAACAAGTGCTTGCTGACAGGAGCCTGGTATAGCTGTCTCCTGAGAGGCTCTGACAGTGCCTGACAAATACAGAAGTGGATGCTCACAGTCATCCATTGGACTGAACACAGGGTCCCCAATGAAGGAACTAGAGAAATTACCCAAGGAGCTAAAGGAATTTGCAGCCCCATAGGAGGAACAACAATATGAACTAACCATTACCCCCAGAGCTCCCAGGGACTAAACCACCAACCAAAGAGTACACATGGTGAGACTCATGGTTCCAGCTGCATATGTAGCAGAGGATGGCCTTTTGGTCATCAATGAGAGGAAAGGCCCTTGGTCCTGTGAAGTCTCTATGCCCCAGTGTAGGGGAATGCCAGGGCCAAGAAGCAGGGGTGGGTGGGTAGATGAGCAGGGGGAAGGGAGAAGTCTATAGGGGAAGGGAAATTTTAGAGGGGAAACCAGGAAAGAGGGTACTATTTGAAATGTAAATAAAAATATCTAATAAAAAGTGGGGAAAAGGGAGTTTATTTGGGGATGAAACTGAAATGTCGGGTTGACAAAACAAGAGTTGAGACAAGTCACTTATGACCATATCATGAAAAGCCTTATGTAGAGTAGCTGATAACTGTTGCATTTGAGTGTTTTATTCTTAATTATTTGTTTTATATAATGACAATGTAAAATTAAGCAGAATTTCTACCAAATTATGGTTCTAACAATTATTGCAATTCTCACTAATTCCATTACTGCATAACTTACCAAGAACAGAAACTATTTAAAAAAAAAAAAGGCCTACTTGAATTCTTATTAGCATCTATTCAAAGGCCTCTACTTTATAGAAGTGTTTACTATTAGCCACAGGTGCTCTGGGATATTCATAACAGTGTCTTAGGTAGTGAGCTGAAGTTTTCTTTATGACCAAGACTGAGAAACCATTGTTCTTTCACAGGCTTGATGCTGCTTGAATAATATACGTAGCTGTCAGAAGCAGTATATGTAAATTTCATCATTCTTACCATGTGGTTATTAGGTCATCCAAAGACTCAGAGAAGCCAAACTGTGAGAAGAATCACTACCCTCTTATAAAACTAAATGGGATTGACCTGGGAAGAAAACCTCAGCTGAGAAAATTCCTTCATCGGATTGCCTTGAGCATCTCGGTGGGGGCTTATTGGTTAATGATTGATGTGGGAAGAATTGCCATGGAGGTGGTGCGACACTCACACCTGACTCATAGCCCTGGGTGGTATAAAGCTGAAAGCTGAGCGAGGTGTCTAGAGCAATCCAGGGAGCAGCACGCCCCAGTGGCTTCTGCTTCAGTTCCCGCCTTCAGTTTCCTTCCTGCAGTTTTTGCCCTGATTTCATTCAATGATGGAGTATGACCTGAGAATTACTAAGCTAAAAGAAACCCTTTCTTTACCAACCTGCTTTTTGTCATTATTTGTTTGGTTTAGTGTTTTGTTTGTTTGTTTGTTTGTTTGTTTGAGACAGGGTTTCTCTGTATAGCCCTGCCTGTCCTGGAACTCACTTTGTAGACCAGGCTGGCCTCAAACTCAGAAATCTGCCTGCCTCTGCCTCCCAAGTGCTGGGATTAAAGGCGTGCGCCACCACGCCTGGCTTTTTTAGTTTGGTTTTTGTTGTTGTTGTTGTTGTTGTTGTTGTTTTATTTTTGTTTTTGTTCTTTGGGTTTTTTTTTATTTTTGGTTTTGATTTTTGGATTTTTTTGTTTGTTTCTTTTTCATAACATCAATAGAAATCCTGACTAAGACAAAAATGGATAATATTGAAAAGATATTAAAGAAATGGGAGAAAATGGAACCATTTTTTCTTTAAAATCTCTGTGTTCTGGTGTCTTTACACTAACCTTGTACTTCTCTTGTAAATCTTCATTAGTACTTTTAATATATCTTATATTACCAGTGTATCAGATAAAATAATGCTGCTGAAATTTGAGTTGTAATAAACAATAGGTCACTAAATATAGAGTGTTATTAACCATGTATACAGGATAAAAAACAAATATCTAAAGTAACTATGCCACTTGGGCAGACAATGCACCCCACAAAACCCATAGAGAACACAAGAAAAAAGCCAGTAATAGATATGAAAAACTTTTTCACATAGTAATGATACTAAAAGTTGTTATTCCATAAATGTATTTAAGCATATATGTATATATGTATAAGTATATATATATTGTGTCTACATACATATATACATATTCATTTATTTGCATATATGTGTATATGTAGTCCTAAATATATTAAAAACTACATTCTTAGTCTATATGTTATTTGTATATAGACAGTTTTAAGGCTGACCACTTGACACTGGATATACATCTCTTTTTGAATTAAGAAAATATCACGTAATTGATCTTAGAAATATTGACAAAACTGATCCATTGACTTATAGTCTATCTGAATTACCAGCATTTAGAAAAACTATATTTTTATGTTTGTATTTATCTGTTTTACTACTTTTTAAAAAGCAAAGTCAAGTGTATGCATAACTCTTTACTATTACATACATATATACATGTGCATGCACATATACATACATACATTTATACATTTCTGTTTTTATGCATTTCATTGTTTCCAAACATAAGCTTTATAATACTGGTTTTTTGCATCGCAAATCCCCGCTTCTTTCTTAATCAATTTAATTGTTTTTCTAGCTTTTAACTTGATAGAATTACTTTATTTCCTTACAGATTCACACACACACACACACACACACACACTCACATACACACATTCGCAAACACACTCACACACACAAATGCAGGTATATATACAAGCGCATGTGAAGGAAACTAGAGATCAAAGTCACATACTTTCTTCAATTACTACCCACTCTACATTTTTGAGACAAGGTGTCTCACTGAATCTGTATCTCATCAATTTGAATAGAATGCATGGCTAGCAAGCCCCAGTGGTTCAACTCTTTGCCTTTCCAGCATTGGATTATAGGTACATATGTTAGGATTATATGTTAGGTACATATGTTAGGTACATATGTTAGGTACAAATGTTAGGTTCATATGTTATGCTCCACATCTTTCCTGTGTGTACAAGTGATCCAAGCTCAAGTCATCACATTGTTTTAACATTTTTTTCCATCTGAGCCATTTCTCCCGTCTTTCTTTATAGTTTTACTATATATCAAGCTTCTAAAAGTATTTACATTACTTTTTAAAGAATGTTTTCTTCAATTATTTCTTGACTATTTCTCTTTTATTATTTCTACCTTGCTCTCTACTATTTATATTATAAACATCACCTTTCATAAAAGTGTATCTTATCTTTCTTTCTTCTTTTGTATATATTTCCATGTAAATTTCATCAGCTTATTTTCTAGCTTCCTTCGACTGTTAATTATATTCATTTTTTATTTGGAGTTTATTTTAATTTTGTTGTTGTTTCACACAAAGGCGAGATTATGTGACTTTAGAAGGTTCCTTGATGATCCAGATGGGTTTTGATGTAACCCCATTTACAGACAAAGAACTGGGTTTTCTGCTCAGTTGTTTCATGGAGTCTGCTTCTCAGGTTCATTTTTGCTGAGACTCTACAACACATCTTCTTTGGACTCCTGAATTTCTTCATTCACTTGGTAATTTTTGTTAAGCAGAGAGCTTTGCTTGCCTGTCAATATAACTTCTGGTTTATTTTCAGGCATTATGGATAAATTTTTATCTTCTGTTCAAGAAAAAAAAAATAAAGCTAACAGTTTGTATAGTTTTGATTGTGCTAGACTGGAGATCTGCACTGCATAGACAGGAATATATAAAAGATACATTATTTTTTCTTTTGGTTGTAGGTCCTCCCACAAAGAAGGACAGAGCTGGTGGCACATTGATACCCACTTTTCCTGTTTGGGAGCCAATAACTGGGTCTGAGTTTCATTATCAACTTTTAAGGTAAAATTCTTATAGTACTACACTTTTAGAAAAATCCCTAAGGCAAGTAGTGCAGTTCCTCCTGTTTCAGTGAAGCTTACTTAAAGTTCTGAGCCCAGTTCCTGGAAACAGAGAACATGGAGATATGCTGCTCATCTCCAAATGGTCTCTCACTTCTTACCCTTTTCTGTATCTGGTTTGGTTTGATTTGGTTTGGTTTGGTTTGGTTTGGTTTGGTTTGGTTTGGTTTTTGTTGTTTGAGACACTGAAACTCTATGTTACCATGTAGAGGGGCCAGCCTCGCCTTTTCTCCTCAGTCTCCTAGTGCTCACATAGCAGCATGACTCACTATTCTGGGATCTTCCTTTGTTCTTGTTATTCCCAAAACAGCCTCCAAAAGTATTTTTCTTATCTCCTGGTCAGCAATCTGCCCACCTACTTAGTCAGTTGTCCTCTCCGCTGCCTTTATCTGTGCGGTGTTTCTTAAAGATATTCAAGGTCTAACAAAATTTTCACATTTTCGATGGCACGAGAGAGGCATTCACATTTTTAAACTTTAGATAATTTCAATGATATATGAGGAGTGAGAAGAAGTAAAAACATGTGCACAGACAATTGTTTTGAATCTGAAATCTGAAAATGTGGCTTTTGAGCCAAACCACTGTGTAAAAGCCAATTTTCTAAACTACAGACGTGGTTGAAATGGTTTAACTACTCAGCATTTGTTTATTTGAAGGAAAATATTTTAATTGCTTTTAAGGAAAAAAATGTGTCTTTTAAGATATTGGTAAATATTAGTTATATACAAATATTATAAGGCAGAAAATATGTTAACTTCATTTACAAGTCAGGTTTAGTACAACTCGGGGGCAGGGGAACTGAACTGGTAAGCATTACCCCAGCGTTTTAGACTTCCCATAACATAATTTAAAGTTGCTATGTTCTCGTTGTCTATCTTCATTAATGAAATGCTGATGATGATAATGAAGTCCCATAAAGTCTATAAGGCAAACTATGTCTATAGTTAACTGCTGGTAATATTCAACAAGTCAAAAGTGCCTTGGACTTGGTTAATCTTTATCAACTGTATCATATAAGACTTTACATTTTGAATATGTATGTGTTCATGCATGTGGGTATGAATGTAGATGTTCTTATCTACGTATGGGTATTGGTGTTTATGTGTGTTTGGACTTTGGTGTAGAAGCCAGACATCATTGTTAGATATCTTTATTCATTATTCTTCACATTTTTGAGACAGGTTTTCCACTGAACCTGGAGTTTGACTACGTGGCTAGGGTTAACTGGCGAGTGGTGTTCAAGAATTCTCTTTGTTTCTGTCTTTCTAGCACTGGTTATGGGTTTGGGGATTTGAGACAAGAATATTTTGAAACCCACATCCCTGTTCTACTGTTACAAGTGTACTAGGTCAAGTGTTCATAAGATTAAAGTCAATATGATAATTCCCCTACTACCAATAAGAACTACTGAAGTCAGCAATATCTGGACTCCAGAATCCTTTCTGCTGCCAAACTAGTTGGGCTCATCTGGCAATGTTTATAATAAAGGAAGGGATCTTTATTCTAGAAACTTTAAAATGATATAAAAATATTTAATGAAGGATTCATCAAAGAAATCATTTGGTAATAATTTTTAAAAGAGATGCATATAAAATATCTGCTGATAGATTTGTTGGGATACGAAACTTCCTTCCTGATGGCTAATTTCGTAGTATGAGTCTTGCCATATAGGCTATTGGGAGGAAAAAATCATCAATAATTTTACCCAGCTGTTAACATAGTGAGTTGCACCAATGACCACCTGAAGGTATATTCGTGACTACAAGTATTATAGTGTAACCAACCTGATAAGATTTCTTCCTGTGAAAGAATCAATAACTGGGGAACAATCTGTAAGGTATGCAGCATAAGCAAAGATATGACCTTTGGAAGTTGGTGATGCTACAGGGGAGAAAGTATTTCCAGGGGAGGATGTTAGGGGAAGTAGTAAGAGAATGAATATGATGAGATGACACATGAGTCTTCTAAAATAGTTTCGCTAAAGAGGCATTGTAACCAACTCATCTCTGTTGATGATAGATAGATAGATAGATAGATAGATAGATAGATAGATAATAGATAGATAGATAGATAGATAGATAATAGATAGATAGATAGATAGATAATAGATAGATAGATAATAGATAGATAGATAGATAGATAGATAGATAGATAGATAGATAGATAGATGTAGATAGATAGATAGATAGATAGATAGATAGATAGATAGATAGATAGATAGAGATAGAAATATGCAGCTCTCAGTACTTATCAGAGAAACTTATTTGTGCACTAACTGGCAATTAATATGGAAACTTGCAACTGGTTAATGTACAGATAATATGTGTATATGGATAACTCAAGCATAAGTGAAACATGTAAGATAGGTGCAGGGGAAACATGCAACATAGGTTCAGGGGAAAATCATTAAAAATAGGACAAAAATAAGTGGTAAGATTGGGAAGAACAAAGGAAAAAAGTGTTTGCTGGATGTGAGAAAAATTAATGCACTCATAAATTGTGATTTGCCTTCACTATATTTACATAAGAACAAACTAGTCAACATTGTGACATGCCGGATAGGGGATGTAGAATGGAGATTGGAACATGTAGGATGGAGGATGAAAATGGATGATGGAAGATGTGCTTCGGAAGATTAAGTATGGACGGTATCATAAGCTCCTGCCCATAGTTAAGGAGCTACTGATATTTTAGGGCTGCTAGAAGAGTCAATTTTCCTTAGAGCTATGGGTTTTGTTGTTGTTGTTGTTTATCTTTACTATGGTCCAGTGGATAACCCAATATCCATGAGTGTATGAAAGCTACATGTGGACTTGGTGGAATATAAAACAGAAATTGATATGAATTTGAGGGTTTTCTTGTGTGTCTGAAGAGAGCTATAGTGTACTTATATATAATAAATGAATAAAAATCTAAAAGAAATTAATAGTTATGTTAAAGGAATGTGGGCATGGGCATGAGAGGAATTTGGTGAGATACAAGTTATTTATATTCAATACTCATGTATGAAATTCTCAAATACAGTTCAAATTAAAAATAAAGTATTGTCTGCCTTCAGTGAAGAGGATGTGCCTAGTCCTGCAGTGACTGATGTCCAGGGAGAGGAGAGGTTATACCCAGGGGTGCTTTCCTTTCTTCAGAGAAAATGGCATGGGAGAATTGGGGGAAAGTTGCAAGAGGGGGAAAGTAAGAGAAGGGGGGGCTGGATAAATAAATAAATTTACAAAGTAATAAAATAATGGAGGGAGAGTGACTTGTTAAAGTCAAATTCTTCTCAACTCCCCAGCTCTTTGTTTATTAATCATCCCATTCACATACATCTCAAATAATGTCCCACTTCTGGGTTACCCCTTCACAAGCCCCCCATTCTACATCTGCCCTCTCCTCCATGCTCTTTGCCTCTTTGAGGGTGAGTGCTACCCCACTCACCTATCCTCTCCTGCCCAACCACTCCAGCATCCCCCTATGCTGGAGCATCAAACCTCCACAGGACCAAGGACCTCTCCGCCCACTGATGTCAGACAAGGCCATCCTCTCCTACATATGTATCTGTAGCCATGGATCCCTCCCTGTATACTCCTTGGCTGGTGAGCTAGTCCCTGAAAGCACTGCGTGATCTGGCCAGCTGTTATTCTTCCTATAGGTTTGCAATCCCCTTCTGCTCCTCCAGTCCTATCAGCTCCTGCACTTCGGTCCCTGAACTCAGTCTGATAAGGAGCTCCAAGTATCGAAATCTGCAATGGTCAGTTGCTGGCATAACCTCCAAAGGAACAGCCACACCAGGTCAAGAACTCCCCAGCCCTTAAAAACTAGATTCAATTACTTTCAAATTGCTGAGTCAGAAAGAGATTAAATCATTTTAGTTGATTATGTCTGTATTTTCTTCTTGCCTAATACAAATATTTTGTAGAAACCTTATATTACTGTATAAACACAGCTAAGAATGAACAGTCACTTCTTAAAATAAATCATGCCTGTTAACTTGACTACAAAAGGAAGTACCCAGAGTAAACATTGTTTCTAGGTGTGTCTTTGAGGTCATGTTATTGAAGATGTGACATTTGAATCAGGAGATTAAGTAAAGCAGATAACTCTCTCCAGAGCAAGTAAACATCTTGTGATCCTTGAGACAGTAATGAAGAAGGCACTTATTTATTGGTTTCCAGGATGTCTTTTTATCCTGCAGACACAGTTTCCCTAAAATATTGCAAAATACCTACAGCCACTAGATTCTGGGATGACTGTATCATCTCCTACAAACGTTGGTTATCATGAAAATTACTTTATAGATGATTCCAAATTTCTACTGTCCTAAGAGATAAATTTCAGTATAAATATTATGTCCCCAGTTCTTAATAGATTCTTCAGATCTTCTCTGCAAGTTATTCTTTTCTACTGTCCTTTCATTTTCTCCCAGAGATGCCAAAATTTAATTCTTCTCCTTTACCCTACACTCTTCCACCTCAGCTCCTCTCAAGAACACCTTCTTCATCCAATGCTCTGCTGGAAACAGCTTCAGCTTTGTAAGAAAAACATAAACAATCAGAAAAGAAGCCTTTGTGGTTATTCTCTGACTCTTCCTGAGCACATTTCTAACTTTCCTTTTATCTCATCGAAAGATACATCTAACCATCTTTCAAACCTCTGTCCTTCAATTGCTCAAGTTCTCAGTACCTTTTTTGTTACTTTCTCTGGTGTTTCATATCTCAGTTTCTCCCAAACATCATATATATTTATATATTTTTCCTTGATATATTACTTATGATATAAAACAATTTCAATGTTACCCACTGATAATGGAGAAGAAGATAAAACAATGATCTATTAGAGTTCTTTCTCAATTCATCAAATAATATACTTTTAATTATGGCAAAACAGTTAAAAGTGCAATGATGTGGTGGTCATGATTATAGCACTATGATAGACACTAAAAAAAAAAAACTAGCTTAAAAGGAGGAAGTGTTTGTTTGTGTTTGTGTGTTTAATAGCATTAGTACCTGGACACTTGGCTTTTGGTGAAGTAACGTATCATTGCAAAAGCACAAGGTGGAAGAACCTTCTCCCCTGATCATGGTGGAAAGTGAAAGCAACTGGAGAGATGATAGAGTTCCAATAGGGCCTTTGTGGGCAAATGTCCAGTGTCCTTCTTCCTTCCAAGAGGTCTCTTCTTCTAGAATTTCTAGAACCTCCCAAACACCTGCTGGGAACCATGTTTCCATTCCATGAGCCTATAAAGGACATTTAAAATCAAAGCTAAAATACTTTACTGACCAACAAGATGTCCAGATACATAGTTAAACATTCTTTCTATGTGAAAAGATGTTTTCAGAGTAGAGTCACACTATTGATTACATTTAGTTGTTTATTCTTGAGGCAGAAAAGTTATGCATTCCACAGCCTCTAGACAGAGGTCAGAGAACAACTTTCAGTAGACTGCCCCCCACCCCCGACCTCCTTTCTACCTTATAATCTTAGACTGAACTCATGTCTTCAAGCTTGGCAGTAGTACTTTTCCAAGGGAGCCATGTTGCCTGGCCTATATTCACATTTACATTGTAGAAATTATTAAAGCATATGTCTTTCTCCAACACTGGTAGAGATGACCCAAGCTGCTGGCATCCTGATGGAATAAAATGTAGAGGAGAATATACTTGCTGTCTGCATGACTGCTTGGAAATGGGATTCTCCATCTTCTTCTCTGAGTTCTCCCACTTCTCCAACCTTGATTATTGGCCTAGTATTGTCTCTTGGATTCCCTGTCCTTCATGTCAGGATGTCTTTACTTGGAGAAATCTAAAACAAATGGATTGAAATCAAAACCTTCTAACTTTGTCTTGACAACCACACACCTGCCATCTTGAAAACTACACTTTTTCAGCAGCACTTAAGGAAAATTTCCCCAAAGACAGAAGGTTGTTCAGTCACCAATGAATGGTGATAAGGCATAGGGAAAGAGGAATCACAGTAGAACCTTGCAGTCTGGTCTACTTGCTGTTTGTGCCTCTTGGGACTAGAGCAGTATAGAAGTGAAATAATTCACCTCCCAGGACATGCCCTGGTCAATGAGACTTCAGATGAGGTTACATGAGAAGGCAGGCAGAGCCAAAGTACCTGATAACCACGAGATCGGTGTGTTGGGCAACTTTTTTTATCACTTTCTGCCCCAGATGAAAGCACTGAACACTTGTCCATGTATATTAGGGATATTAACAAGAGAAACCCTTAAATGTCTTGGATTTTAACAAACTTCACACAGCTGATACGTTTCTGCTGTTTTTATTGTTGTCATTGTTGTTTTGTTTTGTTTTGTTTTAACTTTTTTTTTCCCTTAGGAGCATAAAGGACATTTGGAATTCATATCTGTATTGAGGAAATTGCTACTTAGAGGGTGAAAGACAGCTTGTTTCAATTATTAAATTACTGCTATTTCAATTTTGTTGATATATTTAACTCTGAATGTTCTAGACTTCCCAACATCAGTGATTTGATAAGAGAAATACACAATGTCTGGATTGTGTAGGTCGTCCAGGCTCCATTGCAAAATGTGATATATCCACTGAACTTCTAAGAGCTTCTTTAGAAAGTCCTAAGCAAGTTTGTTTTTTATTGGCAGGTTCCTGTCCTTTGCCTCAGTTTCTCAAGTGCAGTATGAAAATCCCCTTCCTTCATCATCAGCATGACTAATTTCTTTTTAATTAAGTACCAATGTTGCTTCACTTCCTCTACATTTTGGCAGTTTTCTTCTCTTTGATTCAACAAGCTTTTTGCGAGGAAAATATATTTACTACAAAGTGAAAACAGGTTTCACTGTGGGTGTTCTGATAGCATTGTAGCTTTCTTGATCCTAGAATGTGTTGGCAGTTTAAATGCCTGTCTGACCTTTATAGAAGTTTTCGAATAACTATCATATTTTAGTGTTATTTCCCAACATCTCTGAGTAAACTTTGTTTAGAATTTTGCTTTTTGCAAGCTCTGGTATAGTGGAATAACTTCCGGTTCAATTGGCAACACATAAGTGAATTCTGATGAATATATGTGGGTTACCACCTAATGTATAGAAATGCAAATGTTCCAGGCTGAAGACTAACCTGACTGAGAATAAATATGTTTATATTATCTCAACATTTCTGATTTTAGGATGAGGAGATTTAGACTCGGAGAGGTTCAATGACAAGACTAAAGTCATGGGAAATGAATAAAATCTACTGTCAGTTCTAGACACTGATATCCACTCAATCACCACACACTGCCTTTATATTTTGGCATTTCTGGGATGAATTCCTTCCATTGAAAGGCTGTTGGAGTGAGTGGGCATGGGATGTAGAAGAATGCTAAGACATATTTGTGGCTTTAAGACAATGAACAAATCAGGCATTAGTCAGCCGTTTTCCTTTTTTCCACCCAGCTTAGAAATTTTGGAGAGACAATAAAGTATTCATTCTAGTAACTCTTAAATGGTTCCAAGAAATACAAGACAAAGAGAAAACACGTAAAGAACGTGTTCATTCACCTGAGTCATTGGACCTATAAGTAAGAGGGAGACATTTACAAGTACTAGAGAATAATTTTCTTTTTTTTTAAACTTCTTTATTAGATATTTTCTTTATTTACATTTCAAATGTTATCCCCTTTCCTGGTTTCCCCTCCAAAATCCCCTATCCCCTCTCCCTTCCCCCTGTTCACCAACCCATCTACTCCCTCTTCCTGGCCCTGGCATCCCCCAACACTGGGGCATAGAACCTTCACAGGACCAAGGGCCTCTCCTCCTATTGGTGCCCAACTAGGCCATCCTCTGTTATATGCAGCTGGAGCCATGAGCCCCACAACGTCTTTTCTTTGATTGATGGTTTAGTCCCAGGGAGCTCTAAGGGTACTGGTTAGTTCATATTGTTGTTCCTCCTATGGGACTGCAATCACCAGCTCCTTCAGTACTTTCTCTAGCTCCTTCATTGGGACCCTGTGCGATGTCCAATGAATAGCTGTAAGCATCCACTTCTGTATATGTCAAGCACTGGAAAAACTTCTCAGGGTCTGTATGATAAGAAATTCAAGACTCTGAAGAAAGAAACTGAAGAAGATCTCAGTAGATGGAAAGATCTCCCATGCTTACGGATTGGCAGGATTAATATAATCAAAATGGCTATCTTGCCTGAAAGCAATCTACAGATTCAATGCAATCCCCATCAAACTTCCAATCCAATTCTTCAGAGAGTTAGGAAGGGCAATTTGCAAATTCATCTGGAATAGAGAAAAACCCAGGATAGCAAAAATTATTCGCAACAATAAAAACATCTGGTGGAATCACCATCCCTGACCTCAAGCTGTACTACAGAGCAATTGTGATAAAAGCTGCATGGTACTGATTCAGTAACAGACAGGTAAATCAATGGGATAGAACGGAGGAACCAGAAATTAACCCATACACCTATGGTCACTTGATCTTTGACAAAAGAACTAAAACCATGCAGTGGTAAAAAGACAGCATTTTCAACAAATGGTGCTGGCTCAACTGGCAGTTAGCATGTAGAAGAATGTGATTGAAACCATTCTTATCTTTTTGTACAAAGCTCAAATCTAAGTGGATCAAGAACCTCTACATAAAACCAGGACACTGAAACTTATAGAGGGGAAAGTGAGGAAAAGCCTCGAAGATATGGGCACAGGGGAAAAATTCCTGAACAGAACAGCAATGGCTTGGGCTGTAAGATCGAGAATGGACAAATGGGACCTCATTAAATTGCAAAGATTCTGTAAGGCAAAGGACACTGTCAAGAAGACAAAAGGCAACCAACAGAGTGGGAAAGAGGCTTATCAATCCTAAATCCAATAGAGGGCTAATATCCAATATATACAAAGAACTCAAGAAGTTAGACTTCAAAGAACCAAATAACCCTATTAAAAATGGGGTACAGATCTAAACAAAGAATTCTCAACTAAGGAATACCAAATGCCTGAGAATCATCTAAAAAATATATTCAACATCCTTAGCCATCAGGAAAATGCAAATCAAAACAACCACAAAATTCCACCACACACTAGTCAGAATGGCTAAGATCAAAAACTCAGGTGACAGGAGATGCTGGCAAGGATGTGGAGAAAGAGGAATACTTCTCTATTGCTGCTAAGATTGCAAGCTGGTGCAGCCACTCTGGAAATCAGTTTGGTTCCTCAGAAAATGGACATAGTATTCCCAGAGGATCCAGCAATACCACTCCTGGGCATGGTATTGCCCCACCTGTAGTAAGGACGCATGCATGCTCCACTATGTTCATAGCAGCCTTATTTATAATAGCCAGAAGTTAGAAAGAACCCAGATGTCCTTCAACAGAGGAATGGATACAGAAAATATAGTACATTTACACATTAAATTACTATGCAGCTATTAAAAGCAATGAATTTATGAAATTCTCAGGCAAATGGATGGATCTGGAGGATACCATCCTGAGTGAGGTAACCATAGCAAAAGAACACATATGCTATGCATTCACTGATAAGTGGATATTAGCCCAGAAACTTGGAATACCCAAGATACAATTTGAAAAACACATTAAACTCAAGAAGAAGCAAGACCAATTTGTGGATACTTCCATCCTTCTGAGAAGGGGGAACAAAATATCCATGGAAGGAGTTAGAGAGACAAAGTGTGGAGCAGAAACTGAAGGAATGACCATCCAGAGATGGCTCCACCTGGGGATCCATCTCATATACAACCCCCAAATCTAGACACTATTGTGTATGTCAACAAGAACTTGCTGACAGGAGCCTGATATATCTCCTGAGAATAATTGTCTTAAGCCTGGTGCTAGTAAATGCCATCTAACATCTAAATTAAGAGCTAAAAGGTTGGGCCATCACAAAGGAAGGGCAGTGGAAGGAGACTTTCCTACTACTGTGCAAACCTAAATGAAGACAAATTTTAAGCACGTTTCAAAAGGAAAGGAAATAATGATGTGAGGAAGAAAGAAAACAAGTTGGATGTTCAGTTGTGCGGTTGTCTTAACTCAAGAAAAGCAGAATGGGGAATCTCCAAGGAAGTAGACAAATGGAAACACTTGGAACTGTTCATCTGTGATGTTCTGGATTAATTTTCCTTAGGATGTTTGTGGAGGGGGGAAATGGTACCAATGATGTTAAATCTCTCCCATTATGTACATGAGCTTCCCTCTTTACAGATAGCTCTGTTTGAGTTCTACTAATCAGATACACACACACACACACACACACACACACACACACACACACACACAACCTTTTTCGTCCTTCTCTTCCCATATTGTTCAAGTTCTGGACTGAAGGGAAATCCATCCAGGTCTCTTCAACTATAATACAGCTTTCCACTCTTTTTCTCTTGAATTTTATTTTTAAAAGAGCCCAATGTCTCTGCCCTCAGCCAAAGAGACCACTCTTCAATTCAGTGTGTGATCACAGGATTCCAATAAAACTTAAAACTTATCTCCAACTTACTCCTTCCTATGTCTCCAATCCTTTTTCATTTTTTTTTCAAGAAATGCACTAAGATTCTAAATCTACCCATGTTCATCCCACTACTCTCAGCACATGACCTTTATTTGTATTTTCTCTCCTCTTCGACTATGATGGTGTTAACTCACTGTTTGGCTTTTCTGATAATCAACTCATTCTTGGCTCCATTATCCAACTTGCTGGCCTCACTAAACCCCCTTATTAGATCTTATGTTGCCAATTATAACTCCTGAACACTTAATACTGTTATTGCTTCTTGTGCATTTTTGTGATTATTAGAATAAACTCAGTATCCTTCTTTAGGCTATGAACTCACTGGATTCTAAGATACTTTTATTTTCTTCCTCATCATATCATAAATGCCCCAAACAGTGCCTAGCCCATAACAGGCACTCGATTATAACTTGGATGAATGAATGCTAGCTAATATCTTTTTACTTTTACTTTAATGCCAACTACTATTACAAACATTATTGCATTTTTTTTCTTTAATGCCCAAAGCAACTCGACTCATGTAATTTAATTATTTTTTCATTCCATGCAGGAATATAGAGTATGAACACATTCTCTGAGTTCTTATGGATCATATCTAAGAGAAACAATTCAGAGAACAGGCCTGGCTTTCTAATGTTGTGTTTGTGTTTTCAGGTATGACAAATTGATGGTGGTCAGAAAGAGTCATTTGGAAATAAGGAAGTGGATGAAGACTTTAGGTTTACAATGGCAGAGGTTTGAATCACAACTGACAATACTGATGAAGAACATCAAACAACAAGTGATGCCCACTATGTCAAAGTCAGACCAGTAAGGGAAAGGGGCAGTGATTTTGTTAGTGTGGGACAAGGGAAGGCTATGCTGAACACCTTTTGTCAAAGTTCCAGAGATCCTCACTTCTGCAGGGTTTCCATATTAGATTCTACAGCTGAGTATAGTAAAGCTTTCTCTTTTGCTCCTTTAAATGATTGAATATTCTTTTCAAAGCTATAAATTAATCTGTAACATGTCCTTTTTGTACCATTGAGCTGAAACACTGTACAATGTTTTTCCCGTAAGTAGACACAACTTGTCCTATTGTATGGCCCCTTATTAGATGACTGATGGCATCTCATTCATTTCATTTCTTATTTTGTACAAACTTAAATTCAAGAGTATGAATTATTATTCAGAAGAATATATTATTAGTATAGAATACAGATTCAGAGAAGGCAACTCTATACGGTTAGATTTATTCTTTATTTTTTATTAGATATTTTCTTTATTTACATTTCAAATTTTATTCCCTTTCCTCATTTCCCCTCAGAAAACTCCCCTATCCCACCACTCTCCACCTGCTCAGTAACCCACACACTCCCTGGCATTACCCTACACTGGTGAATCAAGCCTTCACAAGACCAAGGGCCTCTGCTCTCATTGAAGGCCATCCTCTGCTACATATACGGCTGAATCCTTGAATTCCTTCTTGTGAACTCTTTGGTTGGTGGTTTAGTCTCTGGAAACTCTGGAGGTATTGGATGGTTCATATTAATTGTTCCTCCTATGGGGCTGTAAACCCCTTCAGCTCCTTGGGTCCTATCTATAGCTTCTCCACTGGGGACCCTGTGTTTAGTCCAATGGTTGGCTGTGAGCATCCCCTTCTGTATTTGTCAGGCACTGGCAGAGTCTTTTAGGAGACTGCTATATCAGACTCCTGTCAGCAAGCTCTTGTTGGCATCCACAATAGTGCCTGGGTTTGGGATGGATCCCCAGGTGGAACAGTCACTGGATGCCCTTAAATTATCAATAGATATAAGCATATTTTTGTGGTTAATAAAATTTTTAAATATTACTTCGATTTTGAGAAATTTTACTAACACAAGCAGATATTTGTTTTAATAATAATATAATGATGATGATGATGATGATAATAATAATAATATAATGTTTTTTACATCATTATAAAATAGAGCTTCTTTAACTAGTCATAGGCAAGCAAAACTTCTTGGATAAATCACTTGAAGAAGTCTATGAAATCTGTACTTCTAGTTCATTTATAAACATATATTAGATTCCTCTGAAGGAAAAGTAACCACATGGTGTTCTCTTATTGTGAAATGGTTTAAGCTGAGCACTGAGTAATTTGGTCAAAAGTCAAACCACTGAGCCGTTTAGTCTCATTTAAATAGATTTACTATTGCTTTACAGAGATAGGATAATATAAACAACTATGAATTTGAAGATGTCACAGATGAAGCTCAAAAGTATTCACATGCAATCTGTCTCTGATGCAAAGAAACCCTTAATAGAAAAATATTGCTTTGACTAGTTTTATTTCTTTAGTGTTATTACTCAGCTTGTTGGTGGTAGAGAGTAATGAGAGAAGAGGGAATCATTGTGTGCTTTTGCATGCATAGGCTAGTGTAAGAATGTGAACTCTGCAGTCTCTTGGCCACTTTTCAACTCTGCAATCTTTAAAAACAAAGACTTAATTTCAATGCATCACTGTTTCATAGGAGGCTGAGCTGCCCAAGTGGTAGCATCCATGTGGAATCTTTGGGTGATTTTGGTTGAGTATAAAGCATATGGAAGAGATTCTGGCATTTAGTAGATATATATAACCAAGTATAGATCTTATCTTACCCTACTAAAGATTACTGATGATTTCAACATTCATCACATCAGTCACAAAAGAATTTCAGAATCTTCAAGATTTCTTGCAATTTTCAAAACAATCTGAAACTTCAGAAAAATTTGAATTCAGTTTTAATCCTGAGCATCTACCAAAAAGAACCACGCCTCTTCCTAAGGCAGCAATCCACCGAGCCATCAATCGTACACTCGTTCTAATGCATCTACTTATACAACTCCTTCCTGAATTCATTATTGACTTTCTGATACTCTACTGACAGGCACTTGAATGATACTCTTTCTTGTCCATGATTTTATTGATGAAATGTATAGACTTGCAAAGATATTAAAATATAATCCCAATTTGATTAATTTATAATTTGCCAAAATTATGTAGAGGCCTATCTGGAAGTTTAAATGATAAAGAGTTGCTGGGATTTTTTTTTCTTTAATTTGGGAATCTTTATCTGTCAAATACTAAAATATTCTCTAAATTTATAAGAATCCAAGTGCCATAGCACTGCAGAAGACATGAATACATATCAGTGAAGACATATGTAGATATTCTAGTGGCTCTGAAAGCTGACAGTAAACCTGAAACACTAATTTAAAATATTAAAATATAGCATTTACCTGCTGATGTTGATTTCATATACTGATGAAAGAATGAACATAATAGTAGATAGGTTACATCCTTGAAAAGAATTGTAACAATATTTACCAAAGAACTAAAGGACTGATAACTTTTGATACAGTAATTTCTTTTCCAAAATATAATCTAAATAAAATATAAGAGATATGTCTTAGTTAGGGTTTTACTGCTATGAGCAGAAACCATGACCAAAGCAAGTCTTACAAAGGACAACATTTAATTGAGGCTGGCTTACAGGTTCAAAGGTTCAGTCCATTATCATCAAGGTAGGAACATGACAGCATCCAGGCAGGCCTGGTGCAGGCAGAGCTGAGAGTTGTACTTCTTCATCTGAAGGCTGCTAGTGGAAGACTGTCTTCCAAACAGCTAGGATGAGATCATGCCCAAAGTGACACACCTACTCCAACAAGGCCACGCCTCCTACTAGTGCCACTCCCTGGGCCAAGCACATACAAACCATCACAAACTGTAAATTAAACACTTTTGCAAGTATATGTACAGTATTAGTAAAGTCCAACATCAGAGAGTGAAAGTATGTGGGAAAGTGAATGAGAAAAGGTTACCATTTTGTCTATCAGTAGGGAGATAAAATTAATAAGAATCTTATTTTCATATTAGAGGCATTAGAAAAGGCTCAGAAAAATCACATTGTCTAAAGATTAGATCAGTTTTAATCCTGTCATTTTTCTAACACGTGAAGAATTTAACTCAGTTTTGTAAGCATACTCAGCAAGTACTCTACCACTAGGCTTTATCCTTAGTCGCAAGGATGAGGCTTCAACAGCAACTTCAAACCTTTCCGAATGACTCCTCCCCGTGCCCCCAGCCAAAAAATAAATAAATAAATAAGAAAGCCAAGGAGCCAAAGGCAGGGAAGGTGCAGGACATTTTAGTCAGCAGGGAGATGAGAGAACAGTGTTAGACAAAAATGTCAAGGAATTTTGACTGGTGTCCTACAGATGGAGACAGATGGAAAGACAGACTTACGGTTCTCTTTCCAAGAAAATGATGCAGAATGGCAGGAAGTATTAAAAAAATTCTGGCATCACATCATAGCCGTCCCTCATCCAGAGAAACAAGGTTTACAGTCAAGAGTTTTCTGCATGAGTAATGTGAAAAGCTACTCGGGGTCCTTTCCTCTGTAGTGGATTAAACATAATCAGACACAGCATCTGTGACTTTCTGGCCTCTTTTGAGCTATTTGAGGGACGGATGACTTGGGCTCGATTCATTGAATCTTGACCTATTTCTCAAGAGAAGACTAGTGTGGGTGTCATATGTGAATGCAGACAGGCGGTTTATCTTGAGGTTCCACTTCTTTCAGTAATATGAGAACAATTTCTGCTTCATGGGGAGATAAAATAATGCGATAAGAATTCAAACCACAAGATGTTCTTTCTCGTGAGATACTGAAGATCACAGCAGTCCTAGCTAAAACATGTGATAGTACAACAGTGATCACAAAGAAGGTGATCAAGAGAGCAAGTCCTAACTCTGCCCAGCTGAATCAAAGGAGTCCATCCACGCCTTCATACTGGGTAAGCTCTGAAGCTACAACGACCATCAAGTGTGGGTCACTTTTCTATAGATCTAACTTCATAAATGGGAGAGATACATTTGAACCAGGGCAGTTCCAACAAAAGCCTTCAAAGGTGGGCACAAAACCTCCCAGTTCAAATGGCAGGGAAACCAGCAGCTAAATCCTAACAGGAGCCTCAGATGCTTCCCCCAACAGTAACTTCAGCAGGAAGTTAGAAGCAGAGCAATTCATATCCCAAGACCAAGGAGGAGGACACCAGTCAGAGAAGTCTTCTTGCTTGACTAATTGCTATCCCAAACCCAAGGCAGAACTTTTGAGTAAATTATAGACGTCCTGAAAGATGTCTTATTCAAACCCAGAAGGCAAAAACTCCAGAAGGCAAAAATGCCAGGGCTAATTTCATGATTAAAAGTAACAGATGCAAGAAAACCTGAATATCAGGAGGCCAAAGTTGGAGTCTAGTGCAAAAATGTCAAGAACATTACAGGAAGAAAATATAATGTACTGGGTGCGCCCTCCTACACTAATTGGTTATTAAGATAAAGCTTCATAGACATGGCCACAGATCAATCAGCTGAGAGCAATTCTACATTTGAAGTTTCCTCTTCCCAAGTGACTCTAGGTTTATATACAGTTGAAGCTGACCTATAATAGTAGTGAAATGTAAAAAAGTTGACATAGTTCACATTGTGTTATTTCATTGCATGATAATAGCACACTTTCTGGATAGAATACAGGTACTTTTTACACATTACAAACTTAAACTAGCAGGCAATGGCTCATTTAATGGAACACTCCAGTGTTAAGACAAGACAGCAAAAAAATATCATGTTTCTACTGGGGAGATAAATAGCTAGTTCAGACGTTGCCATGTAAGTCTTCTGCCATTGTTGTTGCATAATGAAGTTAAACATAAGGGTTATAATTTTTCAGCAATACAATTATCTCTAGACATCAGTACAGCCCATTGAAGGCTTGTTGGAATTAAAAAGACAACAGATGAAAAAACAAGATAATACAAGTGGTTTCTAACACCAAATCAGAAAACATAATGAAATAATAACCTACTTATAACAGCAAGAATTTAAAAATATATCTAGGGGCTGAATTTAATAAGAGTGTGTTATTCTTTTAAAGGGAAATGTCTTTCAATCTCTTGGCAAGACAAAGTATTAATTTCAATAGACAGAAAAGAGTATGAATTTAAAGCCAACCTGGAATATACATAAAAGCTTGCAAGAGTAGCAGCAACAATAACAACACACACACACACACACACACACACACACACATACATACTACACATGTATACATACACTCACACTCACAAATACACACAGACATGTAGACACTCAAACACTCATGAACATACACATGCACACACATATGCACACACATATATACCCATATACATGGACACTCACACACAGAGAGACATGTATACAAACATCTACACATTCACATATACTCATATACATATGGACACACAACAGGTATGCATACACATTGTGCACATTTATAATACTTTTTATTGTAAATAACAACAAGGTACCAAAGAGGGACAGTCCAGCAAGCTTGAGTGAAAGAAAATATTAGCAAATGCTAAGAAAATTTTGGAACAAAGACAGATATAATATTGCATCAATAAAGTAAAATTTTAAAATTGAAATGCAAATATTGTAATATAGCATGTTAGTCTAAACTATTTTGGCAAGTCTATAGAAAAAGGCCTTCTATAAAGTGGACAGAATGTATAAGCACTCAATTTTTAATACATTGTGAATATGAAGAAAACTTACAAGTCGATACAAAGCACTATTGCTTTTTAATTTGCTCAAAACACTAGAGTCTCTCCCATTAATGCTGTGACTTATCCACTCTGCTACTGGTCGACAGATGGTTTGTTTCCATTTTTTTTTAATGTTATAAATAATGTGGTTTGGACCCTCATTGTGTCTGCTTTACATATGCAAAAACTTTTTTTTTCAAAGGAATGAACCCAGGAGTTTCCTCAACCTCAACACATGGCACCAATTAGCTTCCAAAGCATTTGTACCAATAAGCGCTCCCACCCACAGAGACCATGGAGGAGGTCTTTCCCCCAGACCCTTAGTATTGTTAGATGTCTTATAGTACACCCATCTATAGAGACTAAGGGGGTATTTGGGGGGATTTTACTTGCATTTCCTAATTGTAACACATCTGCAAGCTTTTCATTTGCATGTTGATCATTCCTGTTTTCTCTAAAATTCCCCTGTATACCTTGATCTCAGACGTGAGCTGTCTGTTTTCACATATAGGAATTCGATATTCTCAATGCCATTTCCTAAACTAGTCACGCTGTGAGTAGAGAGTGGGGCCTAAATGACACCAGTCACACAAATTATTTGAGACTTGATCTACAGTCTGACCCCACAAAGATGGTTAATTTCATAAATAGTTCTATGAGCCTTATCAAGTAAATCTTGTCCAGGTGTGTTGTGTTGCCTCAAACATATCTGCCACATGTTGATCTCATCCACTACTGGTTTTATCTGTTTGATCAGTCCAGTTAGGACTCCCAGTTATGTGATATAGTACTTCTTGTTTTTTGTGTCTTTCTGGTAACTTGAAGCTTTCAACATTAGCTAGCTGGTATGGCTGTAACTTAGTACTTCTCTAGTACATCATTTTACATTATTTCTCATATAAGCATTCTACACCTTTGGTTAAAGATGTGTATACCTAAAACAGAATACTATTATATCGGACACATTGGAGGAAGTCGTTCAAATAGAATGATTAATTTCATTCAACTATTAATAAAGTTGTTCTAGCTTTTGCATGAGTGAGCTCTAAAATTTATGTTTTTGTAGCCCCTGCTACATATGGATTTCTTTTTAGCATTTCAATGTTCTGCTTCAACATGTCCTATTATACTTCTTTCTTCTCTTCTGTTTCGATATTTAACTTGCAAATTTTGCTGTTTAGACTAAAATAAATTAAGGTAATTATCCCTCTCAAAAACAAGGAAAACAGGACATTTAAATGTTTGGAAGGAGCTGGAGGCGTTGTTCTCCTGGTGGGGTGCTTGTCCCACAAGTGTGGAGAAGCCATCTATCATTGCAGAAATCTATCATTGCAAGATGACTCAGGCCTGTCATTGCTCTGGGAGGTTGAGTCAGGGAAATAGCAGTTTAAGGTCAGACTTAAATAACCTGGGCCACATGAAAGCCACCAATGAATGAATAAATGAGTAAATGAGTGAATGAATAAATCAATCAATCAATCAATCAATCAATCAATCAATAGTGTCTAATTAATAATTTTCCATTTTTCTCCTTATCTTCTTCTTTGTTCTGTGACATTTGCATTCACAAACATTTTCCCAATCATTTCACATTTTCATTATTGTAAAATACTCAACAATTTCCTTCACTCACTAAATTATTGAAGTAAAATTCATACCTTTCTTTTAGAATCATTTTATTACTTCCCAAAATGCATCTATTCCTTTAGGAGTTTAATTTTATTCCTCTGAAATGGCTGTTTCTGTCTTTGTTCTTAGAAACACTATTTTGCCAGCTAAAGAGCATTAGACAATTCTTTTTTTTCCTTGAGACTTTAAACATTACACTTTTGGCATTTATTTATTCATGTGTTGGGGCAGGACTGTGTGTGCGGAAGTCAGAAGACAGCTAATAGGCTTTGGTTTCTCCATCCATTCTGTGGTTCCAAACATCAAACTCTGGTCTTCAGATGTGGCAGCAAGTACACTTACACTCTCAACCATCTTTCTAGTCTTCTTTAAGAATATTGTGTCTCAAAAAAAAAAAAAAAAAAAAAAAAAAGAATATTGTGTCTCCTTGCTCTGTCATATTTCCATGTCTTTATCTTGGTGTTTAGCAGTATTTTTATAATGAATGTAAGCATATGTTTCTTACTTATCCTATTTGAAATATTATGCTTCCCAAAACCTTAATATTCTTGGGCAGTTATCATTTAAATATGAATTGTTGAAAGCATAAACCAATTCAGTATTTTCAAATTAAAAATTCTCAATTCTTAATTTTCGGGTAAAATATGTAAATAAAGAGAAGTACAGAATACACTACCAGACAACATCTTCTAAATGCAGCTGACCATTGTTGACACTGTTGCAAAATGATTTAACTCATTCCTGCCTCAGTTTTCTCCTCTATAAGGTGAGATAGCAACAATTATAATATCCATATTTAAATGCTTCAACACTTCATCTTATTTCCTCGTATGTTGTGTTTGTAGCTTAGGTGTTTGTAGCTTAGACTCACACTTCTGAAACCTTGCATGTACATACCAGTTCTTCGAAAGCTGCAAAGGAGGCATATTCCTCTATTAAGGAAACTTAGAAGAGCAGGGCATGGTGGCATATGCATTAATACCTGGCCCGTGCATTTAACGCTGAGTGATGGATCAGCTACAGGAATGAATATCCCTGAATTCAAAGCAAGCCTGGCCTGCATATCTCAAACACAAAACAAAAATAAGTTGAGAAAACATGAATTTTAAAAATGGTTTTTATTTTTGCTAGGAAAAATATGATCTATGAACCAGTCAGTGACAGTGATACCTTGTGTCTCTCAAGCAGAAAAGACAAACCCCTTCACCTTTCCTGTGTATTCCCAACATTTCTGCAAGCAGCTCCTTGGCTGAGGTTTTAGCATCTTAGACATGTACCTGCCCACGGTCTTCTGGGGTGTGACTGTTCATCCTCCAAGGTGGGGCACCTATCCTTTAGCTTCAGGATGGAGCGTGTTTTGCTATTTTTGTAATCAATGTACCAGAATAATAATGCTTTATAATGTGATTTGTTTGTGTTTTCTTCATAACCCCCTCTCCCTTTACAGAAACTACTTCACTTTCTTGACAGATCATTTCTGAGAGTTTAAGAGTTGCTTTAAGACACATTTCTGTTACATTTTTTTTTTTAGTAGGAGGAGATTTTAGAAGAACTCATCTGTTATAATGTCAGGATGAGAAATTGGTGCTTAATCTCAAAAAATTAAATTATAGGAGAATTCAACCCAATGAATATGTCAGCATATTAGATTTCTGTCATTAATTAAAATGCTCTGAAGCAGAAATGTATACTGATATCTGAAATAAGTGTTTAATTTTTTACCTTTCTCCTTCTCTCTCTCTCTCTCTCTCTCTCTCTCTCTCTCTCTCTCTCTCTCTCTGAGATCTTACTGTTGGATATTGGACTGTGTGGAAAGAGAAAAGAGATTTTTCAGGAAAGAAGACCACCAATAGCAAAGGAAAATTGTAAACTTTCTACTTCTCTCATTTGTATGACCAGAACAGTAGTTGTTCTGCTCTGTGATAGCACAGCTATTTGCTGAATGTTTCCATAATCAAGAAAAGAACATCTCAACAAAAGAGGCCACCCCATCTGATGAATGTTATGTAACTTTTCCCTTAGCTAAAAATTGAACACAATTGACCAAAGCCATTTGGGCTTAGTAAATACAATTTTAAGCAAGTATTTATATCAAACTTTATTTATAATGCTGTTTTCCAAAAAGAGTCTTCATGTGCAGGAAAAAAAAAAAAAAACTGTGGATTTTTCTGTTAGATTCTCAGAATACTTAACTTTAAATAGAGATGAGAACATATTTCGCAAAAGTAAATTTCATCAGGAAACTCTGAGACCAGCTCTCCGTTATGTATTTGATGGTTTTTTAGAAGGTACTGCCAAGAAAAAATTTTTTCTCTTAATAAAAAGTATCAGTTTGATGTGTAAATAGGTTGAGGGATCTAAAATTATCTGCTCATTATTTTTTGCTATGAACCCTCTGGAATACATACCCAAGTTAAAGAATTTGAATAATTTGTAATGTAGTAGGACAAGTGTGTAATTCCCATGTTTATAGACAGACCATAAACATGCCTACTGACCTGATGCACACAATTCTTCATGAGTGTCATGTGTTAGAAGGTGTATTTATATTTTAGGAACATGAAGCACTGTTAAAATTCAGAAGTCTAGTTCCTGACTGCTGGTTCATGGACAAAGAGATGTTTCATGATAATGTGACCATGATTTTATATAGATTTATATAAATGCACATGCACACAACACACACACACACACACACACACACGCGCGCGCGCGCGCATGCATACGGCTGGTCACAAGGACACAAACATATATAAAAAAAAATGCCAGTGTTTCAAATTCTGTACCAAAAGAAGGAAAATGAAGGAAAACATAATTGCCAACTTAGTTGGGATCAAGAATGAAATAAAAGTTTACAAGTAAGACAAGTTATAATAAGACACTTCTCTGAAAGCATGTGTGTTTCCTTTACAAATAAAGACATTGTTCCTATTTCTGAAGGAAGGTTTGATGCCATTCTTTGTGAGCCAAAGGATTGGTATTCTGTCTTGGATACTACAAAGTTTACATCATTGCTTAAATCCCACCAATTAAACTACAGAGTGACATTAGAAACAACAATAGAATAGGCATGGTGACACTCAGTTTTCAAAATGTCTACCAGATACTCTTTTCTGATTTTCTTTCTCAAGTGTAGGATGTTTCCAAAACGTTTTTTAAAATGGTATCATTTTTTTTTGAGTATCTCAAATGGGATTTTCTTTTTTTTATGGAATACATATTTTTTATTAGATATTTTCTTAATTTACATTTCAAATGCTATTCCGAAAGTCCCCTCCCCCCTCTCCCCTCCCTGCTCCCCTGTCCACCCACTCCCACTTCTTGGCCCTGGCTTTCAAAAATGGTATCTTAGTATAATGTCCACATTTAGTAAGTTGCAGATTTATGATAGCTCTCTTGTAAATACTGAGTTGACTATTTCTGCCGTCACTTTTCTGTGAATATTTACTTTTGTTTTCCATCAGAAATATCTTGTGATTTTACTCTTTATCTCTTTCTAAATTGTTGAGTATTAGCTTGTCATCCATGCTTGCTTCTTTTATTTTTCTCCCCCTTCTCCTCCTCCTCTTCCAATTCCTCTTCTTCTTCTTCCTCCTCTTCTTCTTTTTCTTCTTCTTCTCTTCTTTTTCTTCCTTTCTCTTCTTCTTATTGTCATATCATTCTTGTCATCACCATTACCTTCATCTTTGTCTTCTTCCTTCTTCATTTCTTCCCTCCCCTGTCACTTCCTATGTATTCCAGGCAGGTCTGGAATTCACTATGTGGCTTACAATCACCTTAAGTTTCTTTCAATCCCCCTTCTTCCAGTTCCTAAGCTCTGGTTTTAAAGGAATGTTGAACCATGAAATCCTGGGAATCAATCCCAGGATGCCCTGTTGTACTGCAAGCCATGTAAGCTATATAAGTATTCTATTGGTGTATTTCATATTTTGCCTAAGCCTGAATTCTATGACATACTTACAAGGAGAAAGGAGAGTAGACTCTTTCTTCTACAAGTTGCCTTAGACACAGTATCTTCAAGCAACACTAGAAAAGTAACTAAGAGAGGGACTTTGGGATCATGCTGCAAGAGATGCTAACAGGGTAACACTAAAACTCACACCAGTTCCTATAACGGGATCCTTTCCGGATTTGCTACTCAGTATTTCCTTTGCATCACTAGCTTGCTGTTTGACCTTCAAGCTATCCAAAGAGAGTGTTGCAGAAAGCTTGAGTCATTTTGTGATTTCTGCCCCATGACTCATTGACTCATTCTTCAATTTATTATTTCCTGAGTGTCTTCAATTTGCCAGGCACTCTTGAAAATACTGATATATAATAAGCTGAGCATACCATAACTTCTTTCATTCTAATGGGAAGATATATACATTAATCAAGTGAGTAACACTAAGGATGTTACAGATGATAAGTACTAAAGAGTAAAATAAGATTCATAAGAGCAAGTCTAAGTGTGTGTGCATATACACATTCATACATGCAGAGAGGAGAAGAGAGTGCTTGGAGAGGGGAGAGGAGGAGAGGTTGACAGTGTTAAATATGGTTAGAAAATGTGTCAAAAGTAGAGTAACATTTTTATAAACACAGGAAAAATGTAGAGAAACAGGTTATACAGCTCCTTTGGAGGAAGAAAGTTCTTACTAATACAACAAGTACAAATATCAAAGGCAGAAATGTACTTGGTCTGTTCAGGGATCAGCAAGAAATATTAAGCATAGGGAACTTGATTTGTCCTTCTTACTAGGAGAAAAGAGACTAGACACTTCCTTCTACACATTGCCTTGAGCACCATATCTTAAAGCAACATTAGAAAAGGAACTAAGAGAGGGACTTGGGTTCATACTGAAAAAGATGCTGAGGGTAACACTAAAACTCATGCCAGTGTATGTTGATTGAAGATATTAATAATACATGGGACATTTGCAGTTGTGTGTATATATTCTACATAAAACATACACAATAAAGCCCATGGTGTAATTTAAATAAGCCTTACCTTGTGGTCTCAAAACCCCCATCAGCTGTTTGAGATGACAAACTTTTTCTTGCCTCTGTCCTGCTTCCTCCCCTTGGGAGTCACTTAAATGATGACAGTATGTGTCTGCCTAATTCCTTGTTTCAGGATCATGAGACCTTGAACTGCCTCTGGAAGTACCCCAAAGCCTATTACTAGCCAATATCAGTGATATTCTACCTGAAACTGAAAACCAGTCAAGAAATTGTTATTTGTTAAAAGGATAAGATATAATTTTGAAAAAAAATCTGTGCATTATTTATATGGTAGTTTTGAATAATTCAGGCACTATTACTATATATCTGTATCTCTATATATGCAAATATAGTTCAAACACTAGTTAGAATTTATAATATATATATAATCCAAATATATTTCAAACTATTGTCTAGTTTAAAAATAAGTTATTTCACTCAGGATGATAGCCTCCAGATCCACCCATTTGCCTAGGAATTTCATATATTTATTGTTTTTAATAGCTTAGTACTCCATTGTGTAAATATACCACATTTTTTGTATCCATTCCTCTGTTGAGGGACATCTGGGTTCTTTCCAGTTTCTGGCTATTATGAATAAGGCTGCTATGAACATAGTGGAACATGTGTCCTTGTTACCAGATGGAATATCTTCTGGATATATGCCCAGTAGAGGTATTGCAGGATCTTCCAGTAGTACTATGTNTATTAGATGGAACACAGGGTTCCCAAGGAAGAAGGAGCTAGAGAAAGTACCCAAGGAGCTGAAGGGGTCTTCAACCCTATAGGTGGAAGAATAACCATGAACTAACTAGTACCCCCTGGGCTCGTGTCTCTAGCTGCATATATAGAAGAGGATGGCCTAGTTGGCCATCAATGGGAAGAGAGGCCCCTTGGTCATGCAGACTTTATATGCCCCAATACAGGGGAACGCCAGGGCCAAGAAGTGGGAGTGGATGGGTAGGGGAGCAGGGCCGGGAGGGGCAAGGGTATAGGGAACTTTCTGGATAACTCTAGAAATGTAAATGAAGAAAATATCTAATAAAAGTTGAAAAAAAAGCTAAGATTAAAAAATAATAATAATAAGTTATTTATGGATACTGCTAGAAACAAGGTTCCTGAAAATGTGTCTGATATAACCCTTATAAAACGTCATTTTAAGTAAAAGTTGGGTGTTAAGATGATGGCTTAGTCATTAGAGTTCCTGTTGATCAAACCCTGTGCTTAAGCTCTGATCACAGCATTCAGGTAAAAACAGCATATATATTAGTCTATAACTAAGACTGAGAGAAGAGAAGAAGACAGGAGATCCCTGGCCCCTGGGCCAGCCAGTCTAAGCAATCAGTAAGCTCTGGCTTAAGTGATAAATCCTGTCTTAAAGAGACAGGTTGAGGGCTAAAGACAGGTGATGCTCCATGGATAAAGGCCATTCCTGCCAACCATGCCAACCTGACTTGAGCAACTCTCACAAATTATCCTGTGATCTCAATATTATGTATACACACATGTACACACATACAGGAAGGAACAGAGAGGTGGGTAGGAGAGAGATAGAGATAGAGATAGAGATAGAGATAGAGAGAGAGAGAGAGAGAGAGAGAGAGAGAGAGAGAGAGAGAGTTGACAATTCTACCATGTCACCTTGTTAACTCTGAAGGTGGGGGATGAAACACAAGTCACCCAGTTTTCCAGTCAGTGAAATGAATTCCTCAGTAGCCTCCATACAGAATACAATTTTTCCTACCATTTTGTTTTTCATATTTTTTATCTAAAAAGTGTGAGATAATAAACTGAAATGCTTTGAATCACTGACTTTATGGTAATGTTTATGGAAATCCAAGAAGCATATGTAGTCATTTTTAGAACACTACATGATTGAAAATTTTAGTGCTGCGGGTTTAGAGAACAGGCATGACAGGTTTATTTAAAAGCAATCAGAAGTAAGTATCCCTTGGGAATTTACTAAGGACACATAAGATTACTTAAAGACAAAAAAGGAACTCCTTGAAGTTTAGCAATGATCTGATTTATCTGAAAATCTCTGAAATTCTTGGCTTAATTATATTCTACTTGTCAAATAAGTATATTAATAAACACGTACTTTAAGTAAACACAGCCTGCTCTTTTCTAAAGAGAAACAGAGGAGGAATGGATTTGGGAGAGAAGAGAGATGGCAGGGGACTTGGAAGAGTGGAAGAAGGGAGACTTGTTCCTAGCATATAATGTATAAAAGAAGAATAAATATAATTAAAAAAACAAGTCATCTCTTAATTCTCAGAGCAATAATAGTACCCCTATAGATTATGTTGAGGTACCTTAATTGAAATTGTAGTTTTGGAAGCCTATAGTTGTATATACCCAGTATAATAGTCTGACTTTGTGAACTCTAAAGATAACAATAGCATAATAACATTATCTATGGTCTTTAAAGATAACAAATACACAATAACATTATCTGTGGTCTTGTGTTTCTTCTTAAAGTCAATATCAGCTGTATACATTTCCTTTGTACATCTTAAGGAGGAAATTCAAGTGAAATACTATAAGTAGTTCATGCTTATAGAAGGCAGTAGAGTGCTACTTTCTGCTACAAGAGATAAGTGACATAATTATTATAAAGAAACATTGGTGAAATAAATATGATCAGATGGATATCAAAATTATTTCAAGAAGTCTGTAATTGTGTTATAATCTAGTCTATATACATATATATGCCTATAATAAATGATTAACTTTCATTTCTTGAGCAAGAAATGCTGTTTTATTTTTAAAATGTTAATATTTTAGAAGTTGAGACATTTCTGAATACATAAGGCCACTAATAATGTAGCAATAGACATCTCATGTGACTCCCCAAGCCAAATGTTGTTATCAGCACATTATAAAAATAATTTAAAGTCTCTGGTGGCCTCTTTTCCAAGTTACACATTTTCAAGCTACAGCAAAGTTTAGCTTTGGAAGATAGATCTAAATGAGCTTTCAGTGCAGAATGCTTTTTTAAATTTTTAATTTATTTTTTATACTCCATATTCCATTCCTCGCCCCCTATCCACCCTCTGACTGCTCCACATCCCACATCTCTTCCCCACCCCTTCCCCATCTCCACGTGGATGCCCCCACCCCTATCCCACCTGACCTCTAAACTCCCTGGGGCCTCCAGTCTCTTGAGGGTTAGGTGCATCATCTCTGAATGAATGCAGACCCAGAAGTCCTCTACTGTATGTGTGTTTGGGGCCTCATATCAGCTGTCTCATGCTCTAAGATCAAGAATTGATAAATGGGACCTCATGAAACTGGAAAACTTCTGTAAAGCAAAGGACAGAGTAATAAGACAAGTAGGCAACCTACAGATTGGGAAAAACATCTTCACTAACCTCATATCCGATAGAGGGCTAATATCCAAAATATATACAGAACTCAAGAAGTTAATCACCAAAAAACCAAAAACCCAATCAAAAAAATGGGGTATAGAACTAAACTGAGAATTCCCAACTGAGGAATCTCAAATGGCTGAGAAGTACCTAAAGAAATGTTCAAAGTCCTTAGTGATCAGAAAAATGAAAATCAAAACGACCCTGAGATTCCACCTTACACCAATCAGAATGGCTAAGATCAAAACCTCAGGTGACAACACATGTTGGTGAGGATATGGAGGAAGAGGAACACTCCTCTATTGCTGGTGGGATTGCAAACTGGCACAACCACTCTGGAAATCAATCTGGAGGTTCCTCAGAAAATTGGAAATAGATCTACCTAAAGACCCAGTTATACCCCTCTTGAGAATATACCCAAAAGATGCCCCACCATGCCACAGGGGCACATGTTACAGTATGTTCATACCTGCCTTATTTGTGCTAGCCAGAAGCTGGAAACAACCTAGATGTCCAACTACAGAAGAATGGATACAGAAAATGTGGTTCATTTACACAACGAAGTACTACTCAGTTATTAAGAACAAGGACATCCTGAGTTTTGCAGACAAATGGATGGAACTAGAAAATATCATCCTGAGTGAGGTAACTCAGACCCAAAATGACATGAATTGTATGTACTCACTAATACTATACATACTATACTCACTAATACTCACACATACTATAACATAACATGCGTTATGTTATAGTATGTTAGCTATAAAACAAATAAACAAACAAAAAAACAAATAAAAAAACAGAATACCCAAAATACAGTCCATAGAACTCAAAAATCTTAACAAGCTGAAGTGCCCAAGTGAAGACACTTCAGTCCCACTTGGGAGAGAGAAGAAAGTAATCACAAGTGGAGAGGGATGGAGGACTTGGCAGGGAAAGTGGGTGGGGGGCAGGGGTGAGGGGAAGAGGGAAACATGATCTGGTATTGGGTGAGGGAAAAGGACTGAAGCCCTGAGGGCCAGCAGAAAGAATGGAGGCAATTTCAGGAATAGGAGGTTGGGGGGGACCCCCAAGAATGCACCATAGACCTGGGAGGTGAGAGATTGCAGGGACTCAAAGGGAGGGACCTTAGATGAAATGCCTGACAGTAGGGAGAGGGAACTTATAGAGCCCACCTCCAGCAGGAATACAGGGCATCAAGTGAGGGATGGGGTTGCCATCCTACAGTCACACCTCTGTCCCATAATTGTTTCTGCCTCAAAGAATTACAGGGATGGAAATGGAGTTGAGCCTGAGAAAAGAATGTCCAGCGACAGGACCAAAGTGGATCCAGCTCAAGGGGTGTTCCCAAGGACTGACACATTGCTGAGGCTGTGGAGCTCTCACAGAAAGGGACCCATCATGACTGTCCTCTGAAAGAACCAACAAGCAGCTAAAAGTTTCAGATGCATATACTGGCATCCAACCAATGGACAGAAGCAGCTGACCCCTGTTGTTGAATTAGGGAAGGCTGGAAGAAGCTGAGGAGAAGGGCGATCCTGTAGGAGGACTAGCAGTCTCAATTAATTTGAACCCCTGTGATCTCTCAAACACTGGACCACCAAACAGACAGCATGAGGCCCCCAACACACATTCAGTGCAGAACTCTTAAGGATGACATTGCTCTTGGACACATGTGACTTGCTCACAGCACAATAATAGAACTTTAAGAGTTAGAGATGGCATTGAAACTTAACAATGAAATGTTTTATATAAACAAATCACTGGAGTTCAGTTGTCTTGAATACAGAAGAATAATTTGAACCTTTCTTAGTTATGTTTCATCTGCTGTGGTAAAACACTGTGATCAAGGCAGCTTATGAATTTGGAGTTTGCTGTTTCAGAGCATTCATGACCTTAATGGTATGGAGCTGGATTCATAGCTCGGGATTTACATCTTGATTCACAAGCAAGAGACCAAGAAAGCAAATTTATCTAGCATAATCTTATCAGATTAGAAATTATAATGAAAATGTCAAGAAATTTCAAAAGGTCAAATCCTGCCCCCATTGACACACCTCTTAAAAGGCCATACAATTTCCTCCTTCCTCAGTAGTTCTTCCAACTGGGGGACCAGTTATTCAAACATTTAAGCAGATGCAGGAGTTTTATTTCATATGAGAAGCATGGCTTTAAATCCTTGTAAGCCTTTGCAGTATTGGCTTTACAGAAGAAATGGCAATGTATGTTTCTTTCAAGCAGCATAGATTATAACTATATTAACACAATGATAATTTTTATTAAGCTGTACCAGTATCAGAACACCAGTCAGGTATCCCTGCCAACGCACTTGCAATCCAACTGAACACTGAATAGTCTATGCTAGGCTTGGCTAGGCTTGGTTCAAAGCTACAAGCTCAGTCTTTATTGACTTCATGTTGAACATTTTTAGGAGCACTAGAGGTTAAGCATTAGCATCTAAGCACATTCTTCTTGTAACAAATCCCCTGACATCTCTGCCTTGCCATTAACAAGAGTAAAATCAATAGAATATCAATGAAATGACTGCTCATCATGGTGAGAGGGAGAGGAAAATACTGACTAAACTATTATCACATCTTTTAAAGACTAATAGAGCACAGCTTAAATGACCAAAAGTGCGAGCTCAAAATGATGTGCCTATAAAGAAAAACATCTGCAAACAAAAGGTAGAAACAACTAAAGCCTGACTCTGCAGATACTGCTTTTCTGTCACTGAACACAAAATATTTTTGTCTTTATGGCTTTCAGATCAAATTTAAAGTTTGATGGAAAGTAAACATGATATAATTTAGGCCATGTGCATGCTCCCTGAGTTAGATTATCAGAAAAAAAAAATCTGTCCATCATCTTGTTACATTTTGATTTTCTTGTTTCTGAGATGAAATATAGGCTTCATTTTAGAGAATATGGGACTGAATTTTATAAAATGGGCTGCCAACTTTACTGTGGTTAAGTGCAGAAGTACATCGAAGATGGTACTATTTTGTGCAAAGGAGATATTCTGCCACATTGTTGTAGGAACGAATGCTAAATAAAATATAGACAATGTTGATAAATGAATTAATAGAAATTAACAGAAACTCTCCTAAAGCTGGTTCTGGTGGCAAGTTCCCTCCAATACATGAATGAATAGCTCTTGAAATAGGATATGGGAGAATGGGTGGAAAGAAGTAATATATTAATGTCAATCTAACAGAAATAGATCCATCAATTTAAACTCACTGGAATCATTCTGCTATTCAGAGATCTCAGATAATCATGTATGCTCAAATACTTATGAACATGAACAAATGTATAATTTCACTTATTGGTAGAAGAACATAAGTAATATTAAATAAGTCAAGGGTAGATGAACATGATGAAGGCCCTTTCATACCAGCAATATGATACAAAGAAAATAAATTAGGGTACTTAAAAATACATATTTCTAGGTACCAGTGTGATGAGTCAGGTGATGAAGGTACTGGCCATGTTTAATTTCTAGGACTTCTTTATGCCCATCATACCTATAAGTATATATTAAAAATTAAATATACATATAGAAACATTTACATAGCATAGTAAGTATTTTGTTGATGTCGACAACCAAATAAGCACTGAGTACCACAATTGCCTTTTTTTCTTTTTTTTTTTTTTTTTTTTGAGACAGGGTTTCTCTGTGTAGCCCTGGCTGTCCTGGAACTCACTCTGTAGACCAGGCTGGCCTCGAAGTCAGAAATCTGCCTGCCTCTGCCTCCCAAGTGCTGGGATTAAAGGTATGTGCCACCACACCTGGTGCCTTTTGTATAATAATAATAATAATATTATATTATAATATAATATTATTATTATTATTATTGTGTTTTTATCATGCAAGATATTTTGATCATGTTTTTTCCTGTCTCCCAGGTCTATCCCTGCCAAGGACCAGCCTTGGCTTGGAGAGGGGGTCACATAGAATGGTGAGCCTTGAGAGGAAGGATTGATAAAGACATTATTATTTAAGACTTTAAGACTGATTTCTCCAAAGTCTCATACTCTCTGCATATTTCCCAGTTGTGAGTTTCTATGTTAATTTCCATCTACTGTGAGAAGCAGCCTCTCTGATGAGGGTTAAGGATTGCTTTTCTCTATGGGTATCTCAATACACCACTTAGGAGTCATTTTATCCCTCTGTTCCTTTAGTAGATTAGCAATTTTAGTGAGTCTTTCCCTAGGACCCATGAGATATCTAGTGTTATATTCTTAGTCACTTTAACAGTGTCAAATATGAGAATTTTTGTCAAAGAGTGGGTCATAGAACCAATCAAAATGGGATTGGTTCCTTCTATAAAAATGTATGCGACTATTACACAAGTATATCTTGTGGGCAGGCAGCTATTATATAGGTCCTAGGATTCAGAACTGTGTGATTTTAAGGGTTTCTTTTCCCTTTTGTAGTGTATATAGTAAATGTAGTGGTTTAAATGAGAATGAGGCACCCATATGTTCATATATTTGGGCAATTGATTCCCAAGTGGTCAAATGGTTTGGGAAGGTTTAGATGTGTAACTTTGAATGAGATATCACTTGAAGAAGGCTTTGGGGTTTCAAAATACCATGTGATTACTAACTATCTCACTTTTACCACATGTTTGTAGATGGAAACTTGTAGAGAGCCGCGCCCGAGCTGGTTCTGCCGACATTCCAAGTTGGCACCGACATCCTGTCACCACCCCCAACCTGGGACAAGCAAACAAGTTCAGTGTGCATGTGCTTGTGACAAAGCCAGGTAATTCACCACCCATCCAGGGGCGTAACTTGAGGTAATGGGCAGTCAGCCAATCCTGACGACACACGTCACACTGAGGTGTATTTAAGCGGGAACCATTTTGGGCTCACCCTCTTTCTCCACATGGTGTAACAAAGGTATGCTTGCAGAAGGATTCAGGTGGCCATGTCCGTTCTTGCTGGCGAGGCGGTAATGTGGCCACTTACAGAAACTCTCAGCTAGTACTCCAGTTCCATGCTTGTCTGGTTGCCTGGTGCTGTATGCTTGGTCTGACCTACTAAAACCATAAACCCCTCATAAACACCTTTTTCCCTATAAATTGCCTTGATCATGCTGTTTCTTCACAGTAATAGAAGAGTGACTAATACAGTACCTTCCCACACCATGAATTTATCCACTTATTGGGGTGAAGCTTCTAGTGGACATCAACTCAATTTCTTCATATTCCATGACCTAAACAAGATGCATCTTCAACAATAGGGCAAAAATTAATGTCAGGTGGTTGAGAGTAACCGATACTCTTAGCAATAGCCTGTGATATTTAGGGGCAGTCTATGGAACCCCTTCTACCAACAGCTGAACAAATGTATCCCTTCACTGGAGTGAGGACTTTTATTTGGTGGCATAAAATGTCTATCTTGAGTATTCTCTTCCCAGATCTGTGGTGATTCCATTTAAATCACTTGTATTTATGTTTGTATTTTAGGAAGCTTTTACATTAGTAGTTTTCCTTGTAGCATTAAAAAATGCCTTTAGTGTTAGTTAACCTTTCCCATTTTCCCTCCTTTCCTTGTTTTTTTCCAACACTATTTACATCCATCCTAGTTTCTTCTTTGTCCATTTATAACACTCTATCCTACTTCCCCTGCCTTGAAAGATTCCCCTCCTACACCCTGGTCTCTCTCTTACTAGCTACCTAACATCTGTGGTTCTTCTAATTGAAACACACATGTCTAAAGCTTAAAATAAAACCTCCACCTATAAAAGAAAGCATGAAATGTTTGTGTTTTGGAGTCTCCATTACTTTATTCAGGACAACTGTATATAGTACTAACTATTTACATGAAATTTTGATTTTTCTTAACAGCTTGTTTGTTAACATTCTGTTGTGTAAATGTACTACATTTTCATGATGCATTCAGTCATTAATCGATGGACATCTAGGTTGTCTCTAATGTGTAAAGAATAAATCTAGCAGCAATGAAGCATGAGCTACCTCTGTAGTATGATGTAGCATCCTTTGGGTTGTATGTTGAAGAGTTGTGTAGACAGATTTTTGTGATAGACTTATTTTCAAACTTGGGTTTATATTCTGAATAGTAATATACACAGAATTTTGTGGTGAATTTGTTTTCAGATTTTTTTTTTTTTGTACAATCTTCATATTGATTGCCATAGAGGCTGCACAAGTTGGTTCTCCAGACACTGCCATCAGGCCCTCGTCCTTGCAAGCATCTGATGCTATTATTTGATTAATTTTGGACATTCAGACTGGAAGGAGTGAGATGAAATCTCAAAACAGTTTTCATTTGCAATTCTCAGATGGCTGAGGATGTTGGACATTTTTCTAATGGTTTCTTAGCCATTGCTTGAGAACTCCGTTTAGTTATATAACCCATTTTAAAAATTGGGTTATTGCTTTGATAATCATCATTTTTTAGTTCTTTGTATATACTAGATACTCACCCTCTGTCAGCTCTATAGTTGGTAAATATTTCCCCCATTCTGTTAAGCAGAAAGCTTAATTTTAACAATTTCTCTGTTCTTTCAATACTAAAAACATGAGCCATAGTCCAAAAACAATGAACATGCAAAAGAGAATCATTTGCATCACACTCAAACCCCAGGACCAGGCAGATGCTTCTCTGTCCTCCCCACTGCAGAGCAAAGCAGCTACAAAGGGGTTGGACTTGAGACAGAAACCTGAAGTCTCTGGAGTTTTATGAGTTCTAACTGTCTTACAGTTTCTAGTCCTGAAAAAAAAAAAAAAAAATGGCCATCTTATTCTCTGACAGCAGGAAGATGTTTCAACAAAATAAAATCGGACTCAATTGAATCTTAAGGATTTTTTTTTTTTTATTAGATAAACATGTTGGGAAAATGATACTTAATTTTAAATCAAAATTATTTTCAGTTTAAAAAGTTACAAACATTGATTGGCATTTGTATTCTCAAGAGAAGGCAAAACAGGTGGTTAGTAGAGGTGTCTGTTTCCCAACTGACCTTTAAAACCAGCTTTAGTTCATGAAAGTATCAGGCAAAAGAAACCACAATGTCAGACTAGGGAGAAGGCTTAACTGGTAAATCACATGCAATGTCCTTTACTGCAAAAGCAAAGCATGATGTTATTATATTCCTGCATTCCCAGCACTGGAAAGTAAAGACGACTAGATCCTATACTTCATGGCCAGACAACGTCGTCAAGTTAGTAAGCTGTAGATTCAGTGAGAGACTCTGTCTCAAATATAACGTAAAAATGATTGAGAAAAAGAAGTAACATTTACCTCTAACTTCAGCACACAGCTAGGTTCACATGTCCATACAGAACCATACACACAGACAGAGAGAGAGAGAAAGAGAGAGAGAGAGAGAGAGAGAGAGAGAGAGAGAGAGAGAGAGGTGGGGGAAGGGAGTGGGAGAAAGAAAGGGAAGGGGAGAAGGAGAGGGAAACAATGTGGAATTGTTAATATTCCAAAAATTTCTTATTTGCTGAATTAATAGAAAAAATCAGCATAAATACCAATGTAAAGATACTTTCAATATTATCATAATGATGTGTTCATGACAGTTAAAGAGTAACAGTCTTTTTTTTTTTTTTTCTTTTCAGATACAGGGTTTTTCTGTATAGCCTTGGCTGTCTTAGAACTCACTTTGTAGACCAGGCTGGCCTTGAACTCAGAAATCCACCTGCCTCTGCCTCCCTAGTGCGGGGATTAAATGCGTGTGCCACCATACCCAGCAAAGACTAACAGTTAAAGAAAGAAAACGCCAAATGCTCAGTTTATTTGTAAGTATTTAATAATCTGTTGTAAGCATAGATGTTCATATAAAATGGATAAAAATTGACAAGCTAAATGTTTGCTACTTGGAATAAAGAAATAAAGATGAAGTTGTTAGTTTAATGAGTAATAATCTAAAATAAGAACTTATACATAAAATATTTTATTTAATTGTATTTTGCAAGGGAACAAAGGCTATGTTGAGTAGGGAAGTTTATTAGACTTATAAGAATAGCGGAACTCTTACAAGAAATAAATAAAGCTGGCTTTATGTCTGTTAGGAAACGTTTAAATTCTGCCTTAATACCAAAGACAACTATTGGTCTTTCAACCTGATATAAAAGAGTTTCCACAGCTATGATCATGCTGTTACCATGTTTGATATTTAAATGTCTATAGCCAGAATATGGACCCCCAACCCAAAAACATGTCAATATATTGAAAGAACCTAGTGATGTCTTGTTACTTGAAGACATGTCAATATATTCTAATGCAAATAACACTGGTTAGGAAAAAATTGCTTACATACAGGCTATTAAATGGGAGATTTTATTCTTTTTGATTGTTTTTGCCATTTTGTTCATATGCTTGAAGTTTGGATACTCAAATTGATAAGACAAATTAAAATATTGACTAACTGAGCACACTTGGATATGTGATTATAAAGCTAATTAAACACCACTAAAACAATTTAATATTAGACAGGATTTGAAATATTATTAAACGGTGAAGCAAAAGTAACAATTAAAAATAAATATGGGAGGGGAGAGAGCTGGCTCAATGTTTACAAATATTGTTGCTTTTGTAGATGACTCTTGTTAAATTTTCAGCACCCACATACTGTCTTACAACCACTACAAAGTCCTCCCCTCCTACAGTATCTGTCACTGTCTCTTTTTCCCTTGTTCCTCTTCAGAAAAGAATAGGCCTCTAGGAGAGGACATCCAAAGAGGACAAAGCAGGATGTAACAAGACAAGGAAAAAGCCTTCCTACAGATGTTGCAGGATATTTGATCACACTGTGAACCACCCCCAAGATTTTTTATTGTTTACTGGAAAAAAAAAATCTGTTTCTAGTTGTCTTGGATCTCTCCCTTAGCAAATACCTTTAATTGCTCTGACTGGAATACAGACACACCCTTAGTACACACCTTTAAGCCCAAACAGTGAAGGTAAAGTGAGTTTGTAGAAAGAAGCACCCGTGTTCAAAAGTGATGTCTAATTGAGTGGTAGACAAAGTGACAAGCCAGAGAAAGATTTGCCAGAATTAAATATGTCAACTCTCACAAAAGTAGAGGAAAGGGAAGCTACTTAATAGAGAAGGAGGCAGTTTTTACCAGGAGAGTTTTACAGAGACAGGTTGAAGAGAGAACAACACAGGTGAAGATAGAATGAGTCAGAGAATGAGAAGCAGCCAGAAGACTGGAACAGAATGATAAGTGTTAGTTTGAGGATAAGCAGAACAATTCAGTCAGAGGCCAAAAGAGAAGCCAGCTTGAGTCACTCAGCTTAGAGAGAAGTTTGACCCACAACAGCTGAGTCGAACCAGGCAGTGTTCAGAAAGAGCTTGAAAGGGTGAGCTTATTCAGCAGCAAGTCTCAGAGGCTGAAAATATTCTAGGCCTAGCCTAGATTGTAAGAAGGCTAGAAGCTTCCAGAGCTAGGAGGCCTAATTTAGCACACTGAGTCAGTAAAGCCTCAGAGACTATAATTACAACAAGAGAATAGAAGTTACTGTTAACATAGAGGCTTGAGAGCAGTCAAGAGAGTCAGAACACCTGCACCTACCATTAGGATTCCCATGAAAACACCAAGCTAATAGCCATAACATATACACAGGGAAGCTGGTCCTGATCCATGCAGACCCTGAGCTTGCCACTTTAGTTTCTGTTAGCCCGTGTGAGCCCTGCTTAGTTGACTTAGTGGGCCATGTTCTGGTGTTCTCCATCCCCTCTGATGCCTACAGTTGTTCCTCTCCTTCTTTTGTGAGATTTCTGGATCTCAGAGGGGAGGGACCCAATGAAGATATTCATTTTAGACTCTGTCTCTGCAGGTTGTCATACTGTGGGTCTCTGAGCTTGTTCTCATTTGCTGCAGAGGAAGCCTCTGTGATAACAACTGAACAAGGCACAAATCCTGAGTCTCTGGGTTATCCAATCCCTGTTTCCTGGCCATCCAGGCAGTGGAGGGCATGGGCTCCAAGTTAAAGCAAAAGTTGATTGGCCACGCCTACACATTCTGCACCACCATTGCCTCATTACATCTTGCAGACAAAGTATTATAGGTAGAGGATTTTGTGGCTGGATTAATGTCCAGGTTTCTCTTTCCATAGCCTCCAGGGATCTTCTTGCACCAAAGACACTAGAACATAAGTGTAAAGACTTCATGCCGGCACCATCTCTTCCTCTCTCCTTTCACTGAGCTTTGTGGATGTTATCCCTTGCAATGGAGCTCCACCATCCATTTCCAGAGAGACCTTCTGTCCTAGACTCAGCCTGAGTTGTTTGGTTGTCAGCTCTTGGATAAGAACTCAGATGTATGTCATTCAGTCTCACAAGTTAAACCTTACCTAGCTATAAAAGATGGCCAATTCAGGCTCTATACCCTCCAGTACCAAGAATCCTCACTAGGGTCGTCCTCATAGACTTGGGGAAATTTCTATAGCACTAGGTTTCCACGACATCCCCTCCCCACAAATGCTGCCCCGATTCCAGTTACCTCTTCTTGCATTCTCTTCAATGTCTCTTCTTATTTAATTCCTATTTCTGGTTCTAGATTTCGTAAATTTTTTGCCATGACTTCATTGTATGGGTTCTCTACATCTTTAGTTACATCTCATGTGCTTTTTTTTATATATATATATTCCTCAGAGACTCTTAGATTGGGTCTGTTTATTATATTTTAGTGATCTTGGACATTGTGGTTATGCTTGATATAATTCATCTTGCATTAAAACAGAACCATTATTTCATACCTATCATTCTATTTTAGTGTTTTATTGTCATGTATAAAATGTGAGACTACAAGGTAAGCATTAATTAATTTATTAACTTTATATTTTTTTTAAATATTTAGATATACTTATATATTCTTTTATCTTAGGCTACCCTTTCATGTCTCTTATTAAAATTTCTGAGTGGATAATAGCAGTCTGTGTTTGTATCTTATGATTACACAATATAAACTGTTGTAAGAAGCAAATTATGAGTTTCTCTATGCTAATCCTGGAAAGCTCATGTTAACCACAGTTATGTGAAAGAGGAGGGAGGTGTGTATAAGCATGCAAAAGGATTTATTCCTTCCAAAATGTGGATCTAGAAATGTAGACATCCATCAGCGGATGTTGATTGCTGAATAAAACACCTTAAAAATCAAAGAAAGCTATACAACCAAATACAATATACACTTAAAATAATGCAGAAAGTAATGAAAGATTCCAAATAAACACCTCTGTTCTGTTAGTCATGAAGCAAATAGAGGAAGCTACTTGGACCCTAAAGGAAGAGGTTTCCTGTTCACCATTCACTGCATATGGGAAAAAAACAGGGCAGAACCAAATTCAAAACAAGAATGGATAGAGAGGTTTAGAAATTCTCCCACTGTGAAGCAAACTCAGGTTTCATACAAGCATTCATTTCTCCCAAGGCAGATGGTTCTCCCCATACTTTCCTGGTGAGATTTCTGAATCACTCTTGGTCACATTTAAATAGTCTATGCATTTTCTGGTTTTCTTCTTTGCATATAGAATGTTTAAGGAATATAGTCATTCATTCCTGTTCTACTAGAGGGGGTGGAAGGGAAGGAAAATTAACTTATAAGTTCATTGCTGTTCTTAGCAAGAGAAATTACATTGAAATCGTTTGTGGAATCTACTGTATCCTCCCTGAAGGGGATTTTGAGATTGCCAACAGAGGGGAGAGGGGTAAAGGAAAGGGGGATGGAGATTATGAGAGGGAGGGTGAGAGGGAGAGCTAGAGGACAGAGACAGAGACAGATACAGAGATGAAATAAGTATTTGCATCAAGTGTACAAAGTATTAATCTTTAATGCAGTTCATTGAATGAATGCTTCCATATTCCAGCTTCTTAGACGTATGATATATCTATACTTCTTGTCATGGGAATAACTTAGCATCAAGCTCTGGCCAGGGAATGGGATGTCTTTCAGAAATGGTATGTCTGAAAGGGTTTTGCAACAAAAGTGTACCCTGGTGTTTGGAGAGCCAAGGAATGCCACAAAATCATGCCACAACACACCTCATGCAAAAGATTTAGTGAACAGAGAGGATTGCAAAAGGCTTCCTCTGACTGAGATAGGAAAAAAGAGAGGAACCTGGCCATGATGATGATGGCGGTGGCAAGTTACCTTTATTATTAATGGTGAGAAGGCCTCTAGTGCTGAGTCACTGAAGGTAGGGTGGGTGAAGCGGGGAACTGGGTCCTGGAAAGTGGGTGGTTCTCAGCTGATGAGTAATCATTCCCACGTTGGCTATGCCAGAAGTACGAGAGAGTCCTTAAAATCTGAGGTTGACCTCCAAAAGACAGATTAGTGAGAAATGTTTTTGTTCATGAACTCTAACGGAGAAAGGAGCTGAAACTATAGTTAAGACTTCCCTGGCTGCCAACCATGTCATTGAACCTGACATTGATGCACTGTCCTGCGTTAAAGAAAATGGGAGTAGTTCTCCCGAATCAAATGAATACAAGAAATACTTCATTGTAAAATAGCAAAGTCACGTTAAGAATCTTAAATATTATTGCAAATTAATTAGTGAACTGATTTTGTTGACTCTGTGATGAAGTTCGGACTGAAAAAACAGCATTGTTTGCCCAAGCACAGTGGAACCACTGGTCTCCTGACCCAGGATCTTTTCTTTCTTTCTTTCTTTCTTTCTTTCTTTCTTTCTTTCTTTCTTTCTTTCTTTCTTTCTTTCTTTCTTTCTTTCTTGACTTTTTTTACTTTATTTTTTATTAGATATTTTCTTATTTTACATTTCAAATGCTATCCTGAAAGTTCCCTATACCCTCTCTCTGCCCTTCTCCCCTACCCACCCACTCCCACTTCTTGGCCCTGGCATTACCCTGTATTGGGGCATATAAAGATTGCAATACCAAGGGGCCTCTCTTCCTGATGATGGCCAACTAGGCCATCTTCTGCTACATATGCAGCTAGAGACAGGAGCTCTGGGGGTTCTGGTTAGTTCATATTGTTGTTCCTCTTTTAGGGTTGCAGACCCCTTCATCTCCTGAGGTACTTTCTCTAGCTTCTCCATTGGAGGCCCTGTGTTCCATCCTATAGATGACTGTGAGCATCCACTTCTGTATTTGCCAGGCACTGGCATAGCCTCATACGAGACAGTTATATCAGGGTCCCTTCAGCAAACCCTTGCTGGCATATGCAATAGTGTCTGGGTTTGGTGACTGATTATGATATGGATCCCCTGGTGGGGTAGTCTTTGGATAGTCCTCTCCTGCGATATTCACAGTTACTGCAGGTGACAAGATGATTTTAGAATAATGGAAGCAAATGTGGTTCTTTACTCCCAATCTCTCCCCAGGATCCTTGGCAGTTTCTCTCAATCTTCTAGTGGCTTTCTCAAAACAGCTGGAACTTAATTCTGAAACTACAGAGAGACAACATTGTCCTACAGCTTTAATTGCCAATTAACCAGGTTTCTATTTACGAAGTAACCTCATCTGTAATTACAGTTTTTTAAAAGGATTTTAAACTCGAGAATACTACTCCACGTTTCTTAGCTGAGTTTTGATGCTTAATAGGTTGTAATTTACAACTATAAATAAAAATGTGTCCCTGTAACTGCTACAAAGAAATAGAGTGTGGAACTATATCTCACATCTGTGAAAAATTTTAACTATACTAAAGTAGGTTATAGAGATATCTAGCAGATAATTTCTTGAAAGAATAGCACTGTAAGTTAATGAACAGACCCTAAGAAAAAGGAGTAAATATAAAAACCAGGCAGTCTTACCTTATGCTCAGTTATATTGTTTTATGGTGTCATTCACCTCAGTAAAACAATGAGAAATTTTTTAAAAGAGAAAAATACAGAAATTATTCAGTATGCTTTAGCTTTCAGTTATGCACTTTCAGTCTGAGTGTCACGAGGGAAGCTCTCCCCTTGCTGTTGTGTCCTTCCCAGGGTTCAATCACCCTTTTGTCCTTCTACCAGCATGGGTCACACTAATCATCTTTGAGTGACTGAGTCGCTGTCCTGGACATCTGGTCAGTGTTGTGATATTTCAGTGTCTCTGTCCACATCCTTTAGCAGTTTACTCAATCATGGCCTCAAAAAGTACAGGAATAATGATACCAGGAACTGAAAATTGATCACAAGGGAAAACTATCCTTAAGTGGAAAACCGGAAGTTGTGATTGTACAAGAAACAAAATCATAAACTGAATTTGCAAAGATCTGTGGTAAAAAAAAAATGAAACTTCTGTCCATGTTATTAGGGGAGAGAAAAGAGCAATTTGTATTAGTCTTGTTGTGTTCCCAACTACATAAAATGATGGGACTTTGAAATGTAATTAACTGAAATGAAGAGTAGCATTCCATGTAGATCGGTATATTTCATGGTTTCCAGCATTGACCAAGAGTTTCTGCCCAGATGTCCCACTGATAACAAGGACTACTCTATTATGTGCATATCATAAACATTGCTCCAGATAAACACATGCATGGATATGTAAGTGTATATAAGTATATATCAAATATATGAACTCATAAACAGCACATGGAATTCTCAAACTGGAAATTAACTTTAAAAAAAAAGAAATAGTAGATTTCTTGTGGACAGTGTCTTTCTTATGCAGCATGACAGTTGCAAATGCAAACCTAGAGACATGACAGTGAGCACAAACTCACCATGGTAAGGACATGAAGTCCCCACACTTAGTTAAGAAGCTTGAGGGACTAACATGAGCTAGAAATGGAATAGCCAGTTTGATTTTAGAGTTTGCCTCCTGGTCCACAGGATATGACAAGCTCCTCTGACTGGAGCATATCAAGCATTGTAAATGGTGCACATACCTACATGCAGGCCAATGCCCATAGAATAAAAATAAATACATCAGTTTTTAAAAAAGCAGTGGTTCATATGTGGAATCTAAAGTAATGTTTGAAAGTATGCTTTTTTTTTTTTTTAATCCCCAAATTGTATTTGCTCTGATTGCCAGTCTTGGTAAATGAAATGATTGCACTATTTCTGTTTGCCTATTTATAGGGGAAGCACACAATATGCACTCACTTAGCCAGCTCTACAGTAAAGATTCCCTGTGTGGTTCCAGCTATGCTTGCAGAATAAAGTCACGTATTGAACTAAAAGAAAATAATGATCAAGTTAAGTCTTATTGAACATGCTCTTCTTATTATTTAACAGTGTATGGATTTTTGTGTTTCCCCCGATGACCTACCAACTTCATTCACTCCTCATGACCTGTGAAAGTGGTAGAGAAGATAGACCATTTTCTCCTTACATTGATTATGTAAACTAACAGATACTGTTACTAAGATAGCCAGGAAATGTATCTGACACCTTTCTTACATTGAGAGTTTAAAGATCATTTCCATTGCTTTGTAAAAACCATCATTTAAAAATCAATCACAGATCTACCCATCACTATAAAGATGTACTGTATGTACTGTATACAATATGCCTCTATATGCATTTAATTGTGTTCTCATCTTTGACCATACCTTCGGCAACCACCAATGTGTTCACAGTCACTAAAATTTTGTTACTTGGTAAATGTTGCTGAAGTACTGCAATGATATATGTATTTGGTTTTTTGAGGCAAGGTTTCTCTGTATAGCCCTGGCTACCCTGGAACTTACTCTGTAGACCAGGTTGGACTTGAACTCAGAAATCCACCCAAGTGCTGGGATTAAAGGCATGTGCCACTACTTCCTGGCCAATACTTATCATTTTTATGATGGTCACTTTTTTTCTTTGCTACTCAGCTTAATATCTTTGAGATCCATCAAAGTTGTCCTGTCAATCAATGATTTGTCCCATTTTACTGTTGACTATCATCTATAGTGTTGTGTATCTCAGTTTATTTAAATTGACACCTGTCACAGAGAACTGGGCTTATTTACAGTTTGACTACTACAAATAAAGCCACAATATGTGTGCAGGCTTTTGGCATGAACATAAATTCACATGCTCATGGGATAAGTGTGCAAGAATGTAAATACAAAAATGTATGGACAGTGTGTACTTATTGGTGTTGTTTTATGAAAAGAGTAAACATTTTCCAGAGTGACTGTAGCCTTCCACAGTTCCTCAAACTAGGTATATTTTGTTCAGTTTCCACACTCTTATCACAGTTTTTATTGCTATCAGCTTTATTTTGGTTATTCCAGTGAGTAATGATACCTCAGTGTGGACTGGCCTGTATCCGCATTCCTATTTGTTTGTTACTGTTCAAGTGGTTCAATGAGTTAAGAAACCTGCATAGCAATCTCGACTTCACTTATAACTGATTCTGAACTCTAATTCAGACCCATAACTTGTGAAAGGAATTCTCAGTTTTCTTCAATGAAAAGTAATATTGCTGCATATTTTTTCCCCATGGACATATCAATATTTTTCTATACCAGTTAGGACACCAAATGCAGATCAAAGAGATGATTTTATTCCATTCCAGATTGCTGAGCTAAGGACTTTCTTCTGTGAGGTTGCTGACAGGATAACAGGAGGACCAGGAGGAGCTGCACTACTGAGAAAGCCACCCCACTATCAGTAATGACTTACCAAAGCTGTGTCACCTTGCCTTCCCTGCACAGTTTGCTGGCAGCCCTATTGAAGAGTCACCTCTCTCACATCAACTAAGCTGCTTAGATAATTCAGGAGAAGCTTTGGGAATCTCCTAACATTTAGCAAGATTTCTGAACCACCTGAGTTTCGAGAGATTCCCATCTCCCTGGAAAGAAGTTTCAATTTGCATGTAGCAATTATACAACCAGTAATAAACATCATTTACATCCTGATTACAGGGCCAAAAATCCATGAAAAATATAAGAAAATGTGTTTGTTTCTTCTGCAACACAAACCACTGTTTTTATGCAGATAAAGTTTGCTTTTTAAATATTTAGGATTATGGAATTTTCCCAGTCCTTTTCTCTTTTATTATTACTAGGAATGGGTTTACTAATCACTTGTCTACTTTTTTGCTTTCCCTGAAGCATAAGAAAAAAAAATACCTTTAAACCATCAAAGATATTATTACTTCTAGCTGATATTATTATCAACATTAATATCATGAATGCATATAAAGTTCTTTGGCTTGTTTATTCTATATTGGCTATATATGAACACAAGCCATAGATATTAATACCTTGAAAGATATTACATACCATCTAGTCTGTTATTTTTACTTTACAAATTTAACCAAAAAATTCAGCTGGCTACTTAAATGGCCCATGGCTCATTAAGAACAGGTGTGTGGAGTGGAGTCTGTCTAAAAGGAGAATTTTGCATAACCATAGTTTTGTCCCCACATGGCTGTACCACATGGTCATAGTTCTCTCTCTGTAGTGCTGCCCTCTGGGGGGGCACACAGTTCTCATGGTTTTCATTTGTAATGGAAATGCCAACGTCCTTCCTGTTTAAATCTGTCCTTGCAAGTCTTTTCCCTTCTCTCCCTTTTCTTCCTCTTTCATCCTCTCTCCTGTCTTCCCACAAATGCTCTCTCCCTCCTACTTACCCCTCCTCACACATGCTCACATATGTGGACATATGTGGGGGGGGGGCAGGTATGAGTGCATGCATGAGTATGTTTGTGTGTGTGTGCATACGTGTGTGTGCCTGAGTGCATGTGTACGTGTGTGTGTGTGTGTGTGTGTGTGTGTGTGTGTGTGTGTGTGTGTGTAGAGTCAGGCTTACTCCTTTCCTTCCTCTCTTGCTTTTAGCCATTTATATGAAGTTTGTCCCCTCCCCCTCCTCAGGTCTCTTCTGAGGAACAGCAGCAGCAGCTCCCTTCTGACCCAGCTCATAACTGACACCCAAACCTGAGGCGCTGAAAACACTTTCCTTTACCTAGACCTCAGTATCTGCTCATGCAATCTTTTCCCTAAATACTGTTAAGAAAGAAAGCATTTTATTTTTACTTATAATGATTTTATCCATTCTATCATAATAAAGTGGATAACTTTTGGTGCCTGACTTTTTATCTTTGCACTTTGAAATGATATCTATTTATGGGAAGTTGCAAATAAATGTGCAGAGAAGTCTCCTGTACATGCTCCTCAGACTCTCTCTGTGTTAGAATTTTTCTTCTTGGTAGAATTTCTCCTTTTATATTAAACTCTTTTATTCATTTACATTCCAAATATTACTTCCCTTCCAAGTCCCCCCTCCCAGAAATCTTCATAACATCTTCCCTTCCCTTTGCCTCTGAGAGGGTGCTCCCCCACCCACCGACTTACCCATCCTCCTCACAAAAACCCCCATCTCACTCTGCCCCCAGCATCCCCCTTCTCTGGGGCATCAAGTCTATATAGAATTAGGCACATGTCTTCCACTGAAGGCAGACAAGGCAGTCCTATGTCAAGAACCAGCCAATGTATGCTCTTTGGTTGGTGACTTAGTCTCTGGGGGCTCTGAGGACTCCGAGTTAGTTGATACTGTTGGTCTTCCTATAGGGTTGCCATCCTCTTCAGCTTCTTCAACCCTTCAATCCTTCTCCTAACTCTTCCATACACGTTCCCAAACTCTCTACTGTGATTGGCTGTAAATATCTGCATCTGTCTCAGTCACCTGCTGGTAGAGCCTCTAAAAGGACAGCACTGCTAGGCTCCTGTTTACAAGCACAACATGGCATCAGTAATAGTGTTAGGGTTTGGTACCTGTTGGGCCAGTCACTAGATAGCCTTTCTGTCAGTCTGTGCTCCATTTTTGTCCTTGCATTACCTTTAGATAGGTACAATTCTGAGTCAAAAATTTTGAAGATGCGTTGGTGGCCCCATCTCTTCTCTAGGGGCCCTATCTATCTACTGGAGGTGGTTTCTTCACATTCCATTTTCTCACTGTTGGGCATTTATATCCTGGGAGCCTCTCACATCCCAGGTCTCTGGGACTTTCTAGAGCCCCCTCCCCAGCTGCATATGTCCACTCATTCTCCTGACTCTTTTGGCTTTTCTCTTCTCTTGCCTCACACCTGATCTTGCTGATTTTTCCCTCCCCTCTCCTCTCCCACCCAGGTCTCTCCCTTACTCTGCCTCCCATGATAATTTTCATCCAATAGAGGGCTAATATCCAAAATATGTAAAGAGCTCAAGAAGTTAGTTCCAAAAAAAACAAACAACCCAGTTTAAAAATGGAGTATAGAGCTAAACAGAAAATTCTCAACAGAGAAATCTTGAATGGCTGAGAAGCACCTAAAGAAATGTTCAACATCCTTAGTCATCAGGGAAATGCAAATCAAAACAACCCTGAGATTCTACTTTAAACCAATCAAAATGTCTAAGATCAAATCTCAAGTGATTGTACATGCTAGCAAAGATGTAGAGAAAGAGGAACACTCCTCCATTGCTGGTGGGATTGCAAACTGGTAAAACAACTCTGGAAATCAATCTGGAAGTTTCTCAGAAAATTGGAAATAGTTCTACCTGAAGACCCAATTATAGCACTCCTGAGCATATATCCAAAAGATGCTTCACCATATAACAAGTACACATGCTCTACTATGTTCATAGCAGTCTTATTTGTAATAGCCAGAAGCTAGAAACAACCCAGAGGACCCTCATTTGAAGAATGGATACATAAAATGTGGTTCATATTCAGCTATTAAAAAATGAGGACATCATGAATTTTGCAGGGAAGTGAATTGAACGAGAATATATCATCCTGATAAAGGCAATACAGACCCAAAATGACATTCATGGTATGTACTCACTGATAAGTGGATATTAGCCAAAAAGTACAGAATTCCCATCATACAACCCATAGACCACATGAAGTTTAACAAGAAGGAAGGCCCAAGTAAGGATGCTTTCATCTCACTTAGAAGGGGGAAGAAAATTACCATCAGTATCTTGAATAACCAAATTCTCAAGCCTAGGATGTTAACTTTGGTAAAGTGCACAGAGCCGATTCAAATTCCACTTATGTTCCCATTTGTGCATCTGTATGTGAGTGTACACATATGTGTCTGTATATATGTGCATAATTTTATATAATTACCAACCAAATCAAAATAATTATGCCTTCTCCACAAGCCACCTCTATACTATATGCCTTTGCTTGTTTCTTAGGGTTTTTCATTTGTATTATGTGTGTGTGTGTGTGTGTGTGTGTGTGTGTGTGTGTGTGTTTCTGAGCTAGATTCCCATGCCACTCAAATTCTTGACTTAACTTTAATTTCCTGTGTAGCTTAATTTGCCTTTGTGCCTCTGGCTATTTCTGCTTTACCTTCCTTGTTCTGAGATTCCAGGTGTGTAGTTTATAATACTTTCCTTGACAACCAACCAACTCCTCTCCTGAGCTGGTTCTTAGTCCATTTCAAAGTCACTAATTTATCTTCATATCCACAATTTTGCTTACGTTTTATAATATCAGGTTGTCCTCATGGATGCATTCATCTGTTCTTTTCCTTTTAGCCACAATGGCATGCCTGCATCTTTTAATTGTCTCCATTATAATATTCACTATATCTGATATTCTTATAACCACTACTGGTTTCCTTTGATGGTAAAATCTAAAGTACACCATACACAGAACTGCAAAAGACACATGTTTTCAATCCGAATGCTTTCCACTTACCTACACTGTTATATTTCACATCAGCTTCTTGTTTTGCAGCCCATCCTTCCAGTGTCTTCATTGGCCTATCTACATCTCTTGCCTATAATGGAGTATCAGATACACTACAGCCTAGGTATGCCATTTGAATTTTTTTTTTCCTTTCTGTGGCTTTTTATTTCTATTTTAGTTCTTCTGGCTTCCTGCAGGTTATTTGGATATCTTTTAGACACCCACTTTGATTTCTGTCTAGTGTTTTTGAGTGTGCCTTTTTATATACCATTTTGTGGTTGTTTTAAGTATTACACTATTAGAGTCATAATTTTTCATAGTCTATTGGTGTTGACATTTCACCTCCATTTTTATCTTTTTTTTTACTTATGCATTTATAGTTGTAGTCTCTTTCCTCCACAGGCATTGATAATCACATAGTACTTAATTTTGCTTCAACCATAAAACATAATTTAGAAAGCAGGAGAAAGAACAAAGGTATTTTGTCTCTACTCATAGTTTTACTCTTTATACTGTTTTTTTTTTTTCATTCCTGAAATTCCTGGATTCCTTTCTTCATTGCCCTTTATATCAAATAACACCCTTTAGCCATGTAGGGTGGGTCTGCTGGCAAGATCAGTCATTTTGTTTTATTGTTTATTTCGTCTAAGAATCCTTGCTACTCTCTTCCAACATCTGCTTGGCAACACTTGGCACCCATTGACTATAAGTCTCCTTATAATCCTGACATAATGGGGCAGACTCTGGAGACTTTGCCATTGTTGCTTCTACTAGAACTTTGCAAATGCACGTCCTAAGTTCAAATCAGGCACTGGGCCTCCCAGTATGACTCTGCAGGAGGTTTCCTCTCAACATTATATAATATCAATAGCTACTCTTAGTCATTCTTAAGATCTTGGGATCCTTCTTGAGCTCATCTTCTTTCCAAGTATTTTGGTGTTTTTTTTTAATCATTATTATTTTCCGATAATTTACTTGTGTACTGAGACAGAACTCAGCACTTGGGAGGCAGAGACAGGAAGATCTCTATAAAGTTGAAGCCAGTGTGATTTACAGAGCAAGTTCCAAGACAGCAGAAAAGAAAAGAAAAGAAAAGAAAGGAAGAGAAGAGAAGAGAAGAGAAGAGAAGAGAAGAGAAGAGGAAAGGAAAAAGAAAAAATAAATTAAAAAGAAAAGAAAAAAGCAGAAATCATTTATTTCACAATTTATATAACTGTGTGTAAATTTCTTTTGTTATCATAAAGTTCTAGTGATGAATCATGAGTCCTTGTCCACACTTCCGGAGTTACAATCTCTGAGCTTTCCTATATTACTTGATTTACCCTCGAAATTTTATCACCTTCCTTATGTCTAAGGTCATTGTAATGTAAGGTTTGCCTATGCTTGGCCCAGGGAGTTACACTATTAGAATGAGTAGCCCTGTTAGAGTAAGTGTGGCCTTGTTGGAGTAGGTGTGTCACTGTGAGTTGGGCTTTGAGACCCACATCCTAACTGCCTAGAAGTCAGTATTCTGCTAGCAGCCTTCAGATGAAGATGTAAAACTCTCAGCTCTGCCTGAACCATACCTGCCTGGATGCTACCATGTTCCTACCTTGATGATAATGGACTGAACCTCTGAATCTGTAAGCCAGCCCCAATTTCCTTATAAGAGTTGCCTTGGTCATGGTATCTGATCATAGCAGTAAAACCCTAACTAAGACTGAAATTGGTACCAGGGACTGGGGTATTGTTGTGATAGGTCTGACCATGTTTTTGTTTGGATGAATGTGGATTTGGGGACTTTGGATTTGGAACACACTGGAATGTTTAAGTGGGGCTTAATGAGCCATAATAGTAGGAGTATGTAAGACTTTGTTGCCGTGAGTGAGTGATTTCAACTGTGCAGACCTGGCCCAAGATGTTTCAGTGGAGGAGAATTTCATTATGTGGCCTAGAGATTGTTTTTGTTGCATTTTGGTGAAGAACTAAGCTGCTTTTTCTCCTTGTCTGAAAAGTCTGCCTGAGGCTAAGGTAAATAGACTCAGATTAATTCCATTAACAGAGGAAGACTCAGAAGTGCCCATCACAGACTTTGTTCTCTGGTTAAGTCTCATGAAGAGTGTTTTGAATAAGCATAGCAGTCTTAGAAAGGAAAATTATAAAATATATAGGTCAAATATCAAAGGGGTGCCAGGAAGTGAAATGGAGCTGAATCCTGTGTTCAAGGATATTAAATTGAATTCAGGGAGTCACTACCTTGGGGCAAGATCCTACCCAGCTAAGTTTAGGTCCAGGCATGGTGGTGTGTATTTTAATCCCAGGAGATAAATCCAAATAGATCTGTGAGTTCAAGGGCAGCCTGAAACAGAACAAATTCTAGATGAAGAAATGCTTAAATCAAGGCATGGTGGTACACAACTTTAATCTCAGGAGACTAGCATGCAGATCTCTGAGTTCAAGGTCAATCTACAGAGCAAGAATCAGGACAGCCAAACTTAGGCAGTGAAGGAATTGGAAAAGAAGCTAGTGATAATGTAATAGAACAAGAGGCCCATGTTCCAGCTCCTGCAAGCAGCAGAACTCGGCAGCTTCAGCCATGTGTCTCTGCTTTTATAGTCAAGAGGAGAAGAAAACTACTGGGACAGTTGATGCTGATTAGCTGGAGCTAAGAAATTAGTGATGATTAAGAAGAGACCAGCATCACTGAAGTGAAATCTTCTGGGAACTGTTTTCTGAGACCACAAAGAAGCTCCAGAGATAGCCAAGGTGGTACCTCATGCTGTAGCTGTACTTGGTAATGTGTAAGAGTCACCCAGGTGGTACTGGTTTTGAAGGCATGAAAGGATCATGAGGATCAGCTGAGGCTTAGCACTGTGAGCAGCCATGGAAGGCCATTGGTGAAGGTTCAGCCTCAGTTGCAGTTGACAGCCCAGGAATGAAGGGGCCATGCAAAGAAATTGAAGCTTGGCACCATGAAGAGAGCCCATGAGTGGATATTGGAGAAGACTAGTTGCAGCAGAAGACCCCAGTGTACTAGAGATGTCAGTACCAGGGGATGATCACCAAGAACAGCAGCAGCAGTGGAGTGGATCAACCTGAGCTTAGAGTGCTACAGAGGGCCAGATCTAGAGAATGGATGTCAGCACTTTGGAGTAGCCCAGATGATCATGTGTGGATCTCAGATGTTGAAACATGCTGAGGAAAGCTGCTAACAGGGAGTGGAAACAGCCCAGGAGAAAAATAAAGTTTGCAGTTAACAAAGATGAAAAAGAAGTTGGAGATCTGAAGATTACTTTGACATAAGACCTGGAGATGCAGAGTTAGGAGTATGCACAGCTGATTTTTTGTCTTGCTTTGGGGATTACAGTTCAACGATTGGATGGATCTCAGAGGAGACTTTGAAATTTGGACTTTTAACATTATTGAGACTGCTATAGACTATGGGAACTTTTGAAGTAGGACTAAATAAATGTATTTTGTATTATGCTAAGTTTATGTATGGCCCCTATAGATCATATGTTTGAAAAATTCTATGGGGGCCAGAGATTAGAATGTGATGTTTTCCCTATGCTTGGTCCAGGAAGTGGCACTATTAGAAGGTGTAGCCCTGTTAGAGTAGGTGTGGCCTTGTTGGAGTAGGTGTGTCACTGTGGGTGTGGGCTTTGAGACCCTCATCCTAGCTTTCTGGAAGTCAGTATTCCATTAGCAGCCTTTAGGTGAAGAAGTAGAACCCTCAGCTCCTCCTGCACCATGCCTACTTGGATGCTGCCATGCTCCCGCCTTGATGATAATGGCCTGTAAGCCAGCCCCAATTCAATGTTGACTTTTAAGAGTTGCCTTGATCATGATGTCTGTTCACAGCAGTAAAACCCTAACTAAAACAGTCATATAGTTTTTAAGGTAAATTAAATGAGAAAGTAAAGTGCATATTCTGGTAATACTTGCTACATAATAAATATGCAATAGGTTTCTTGTGGTTCTACTTGCTTTTTTTTTTTTTCTTTCAGGAACAACATCTGGTTCAATAGAGAAGCATAGGATATATGCAAGAAATGGATATTCCACCTAACTTACACTGATATATTTTGTACTTAAATAAAATGGATTTAGTTATTTGCAAATGCTTTATTAGAGTTGTGTTTCACAGGAGTGCTGGTATATAATACTAAGAAAAATGTCTCATTCTTTTTACAAAGTGGCCACTTTGGGGGCTTAAAACTTATTTTCCCAACAGCCTTGCTATATTAACATGAGAAAACATGACCCTGTACAGTGATGATCACTTGTTAACATGAGAAAACATGATCTTGTACAGTGATGATCACTTGTTAACATGAGAAAACATGACCCTGTACAGTGATGATAACTTGTTTGGACAAGGGATCTATAAACTGTGGGCAGCTAACTAAATCACACTTATCCTATACTTTTGTATGGTCCCTGATCTAAAAAGAAATTGTTAGTAACTTTTACTTTATTAACTTAATTACAGGAAATACCTCCTCTGAACTGCAATTGCATAATCCTGCTATCATTACAAAGAAACATTACATAAATCTAATCTATATGCGTATACTACAAAATAAATTATCAATTGTTATGTTTTAATTTCACTAATAAAACTTTTTGTAGAAATGTGATTTCTCATATTATATGACTAAAGAACACCCTTGACTATGTCTGTTGGCTTGAAAAACCTAAAACATTACTTCTTACTTGACACAAAAAGTTTGCCATTTCTTACACTAACATGCATGTGACTATTTAATGAGAAATGTCATTTTAGTGACCAAGCAGGCATTCAGTTGGAACTTGATTTTTCCAATCAAGTGGCTATAAATTGACTTTGTTAATCTGTGTGCTTTGTATCTATAGGTGTAATATTTAGCTCTGGGTTTTAAAAATACTGATTTTAAGCTTGTATTTGACCAGAATGAATTTCTTTGTAATTTTAGCTTTATATTGTGACCTACGAGAGGAAGGTCAGCACTTTTCAGACTAGCATAAGAAGACTACAGGGGGAAGTGGGGCGGACAGAGTTCCAGAGCATGGCCTGCAAGCATTATGGAGGAGAAGAAGAAGAAGAAGAAGAAGAAGAAGAAGGAGGAGGAGGAAGAGGAGGAGGAGGAGGAGGAAGAGGAGGAGGAGGAGGAGGAGGAGGAAGAGAGAAGAGGGAAGAGGGAAGAGGGAAGAGGGAAGAGGGAAGAGGGAAGAGGGAAGAGGGAAGGAGAAACAGACAAAGACAAAGACAAAGACAAGGTCAAGATGCTGGAGACCATGGGGACGAGCAAGAAGAGTGGTGAGGAGAGGAGGCACTGCCTGGACAAGCACACAGGTGAAGGCAGCCTTCCAAAAGAAGCAGGAGAAGCAGAAAATGGAAAGAATACTGAAGAAGGCATCAAAAACCCACAAGCAGAGAGGGAGGACTTTCAACCATCACCTGGACATACTTACTAAGCACTATGACATTCCCAAAGTTAGCTGGACCAAGTAACCTGCCCCTGGTCCAAAGGGCAGAAGGCCAGGCTGGCTGTGTTGCTTTCCTTTGTGTTTCCTAGAAGGACTTACACCTGGCTGGTGCATCTGCTGAGATCAGGCTTCCTGAAACTTGATAAAAGTTAGGCTGTCCTTTCACTTGGTTTTGGCTTTTGGGTAGTCCCCCCCCCTTTCCTGTTTGGACAGCAACTTTGTGTATTGACATGCTGAGGTCCTTTCTGGGTAGAGAACATGGAAGGATGGTCACCTTCCCACTCCCACTGCGGCATCTGTCTTCACTTACACCACAATGCCAGGACAGAAAGCTCCTGCCTGTGGACCGCAACAAAAGTTCCAACAGTGTTGCTCCATTTGGGGCCACCTTAACATCTGATTGCATCTGCAACACCACCTGAAGCAAGGGCAGGAAAAGGGACACAGATCTCCAGCACATAACCTGTCTCACAGTTCTCATGGTGGACTGCTGTGGCAGGTGTTGCTAATCTCAGTTCTCAGTGATGTCACCTGGGTTTCTAAGCATGTGGCACGTAGCACATGAGCCTGGTTGGCTTTCCTGGTCTAAGGATACCAAATGGCAGATGTGGTCAGGGCAAAGTGCCAGCAGACATGCTGTAGTGGTGCAGATGCTGTAGAGCTGTGGCATCTGAGAGTCTAGGTAGGCCACTTGAAGAGTTTCTGCACACACTGTTGAGAGATGCAGCTTCTGTTGCCATGGATACTGAACAAATGACAAATCGGTGGAGCTGACATGTGTGGAATAAAGCAAATACCAGTCATGAGGTGGGGATGTTGTCTGTGCAGGCTGTCCATTACAGTGACACAGGGACACCACTTTGCCTTTGTCCCTAAAGAATAAAGAATGCACAGTGCAAAACCAGTTCAGTGTGGGAAAAAAGTATGTGCTTTTGTAATTTAAAGGGATATGTGTGTGTATTATAAAATGTTCATTGTATGAGTACACATGTACATGTGCTCATGTGTAGAGGACAACCTGAAAGATTGGTTCTTTCTACCACATGGATCCTGGGGATAGGTTCCAACTCAAGTTTTGAGACTTGGCTGCAAATGACTTTACCCATTGAGCTATGTATGTCCCAGTCCGGATGACACATTTATTCCACCTGTGATAACACATTTATAACACCTGAGAGAGATGGTTTGTGCATACCTGTCTCAAGTGTTTAGGACCATTTTGGATTGGGAATCTTTCCACATTTGGGGAATAGGGAACTCAAATGATTTTTGTAATATGTAATGAGCTGTTGCAGTGACTGTCACAAGTTTGCATAGATTTGATTTCTGTTTGATTTGCCCCTGTTCACATAGCCTAAAGTCATTTTATATTAATTTTCTCTGCCTTTGAACATAGCATACAAAATACACAATCTTTTGAAGGATTTTGTCCATGAAAGAGAAGAACAGAAGAGGAGTTCAGGAGGTGTGAAGGGTTCCTGCCTCTTCCTTGCTAACACAGAAAGATTTATGTCTTCTCTGAACATGCAGGAAATATAATTAACCTAGCAGAGTCAAAGATTAAGCAATTTAAAGCTATTTGCAGTGGTGTATCTTATTTTTCTCAACACTAAGAAACTTGAAAATTCACTTTAATCTCATGAAACTATTAAAACTTTTGTTGTGTTTTCTCCCTTGGGACTTTAAATGTCAATGTGTTTTTTAACCTGAATCTTAGAGTATTAAATCATTATCTCTCTGTGTATATGTGATTTCTCTCTCTGTATTTTGCTCTCTGTATTTCTCTCTCTCTCTCTCTCTCTCTCTCTCTCTCTCTCTCTCTCTCTCTCTCTCCCTGTTTCTCTGTGTAGGCCTGGCTGTCCTGTAACTCACTCTGTAGACTAGGCTATCTTTGAACTCAGGGATCCACCTGTCTCTGGGGTTAAAAGTGAAGTGCACTACCACACCTGATTTACTTCAAGTATCTTTCCTTTTATTTATTATTTTATTTTATTTTCAATTTTTTCTATCAAACATTTTTTGTTCTTACTCAATTATTTTTACCATGCCTTTCTCCAGTTAATTTTGATACACTATTAGTGTGTGTGTGTGTGTGTGTGTGTGTGTGTGTGTGTGTTATATCTTGAGTGTGGAAGACAATAGCTTTGCGGTATTGGCTGTCTCTTTCCAGGGCAAAGGGAAAAATGAAGCTCAAGGTTCAGCGTTACACAGCAAATGCATTTGCCACTTGATCTATCTCACAATCACCCCCCAGTGTGTATATTTTTCAACTTTACATATAGAACTAATGAGCTCACATCTTAGAATTTGAGAGGCAGAACCTTAGAACAAATTTATAAAATGGGCTTTGGCATAAAATTAGAATTCTGATTTCTTCCTGCTTTCTGTATAAATGTAAACAATTGAGTGGATGCCTACAAGTGTCAGCTTTCTCCATTCTATGCCAGAATTAAGAAAAACATTTTTAATTCACATCAGTATTGTAAAACTAGAGTTAATGCGTACAAGTTGGTCAGCCCAGTGTTTGGAACAGAAACATTTCTCAGTGGAGGTATATTATTGTGATAACTGTGAAGGATTTATAATTCAACTGCTCTAATCCCAACATCACAAATGGGGTAGCTGGTTTCAGGAAATATTTAAAAAGAGACTGGCATGCTTCCAGCACTACTGCCGGGCACTCTCTGCCCTGGCAGCCTGGCCAGCCATACACTGGCAGGCAATGGGTGACCTGTTTTTTTTTTGTTGTTTGTTTGTTTGTTTGTTTTTGTTTTTTGTTTTATCTCATGGAGACTCTGACTCAGAACTCCCCAATATCTCCACCCAGCTCTCTAGGTTTCCACTGGCTACAGATCAATACCACACCAGCCCCAAGTTTCAAAACCCCCACATTCTTTGTAGTGCGCCTCAGGTAAAGCCATGCTTTGCCGTCATACCTTTCCCTCTTGAACCCAAACAAGCCACCACGTGAAAGAAAACACAATGCAAACTTAGTTCAGAAACAAGAATAACTCAATCGCTGGGCACAACAGCTAAAATCCTAACTTGTATGCCTTATTAATTCTAAATCCTCTAGTGGCGAATCCTGAAGGAACCACACTCTTAGCTACATCTTGCCCTCATGCTATTCCTGTCCAAAAAGACCTAACTCTCTCCTGCTTCCTCTCTTCCATCCAACCTGGAAGTCCCTCCTATTCACCTGGTGATTGGCTCCTTTATTCATTAGGGGCTTGGTTCACAAGAACAGCACGAAGCCCATCCACAACAGTAGCTGAAATCAGAAAATCCAAGTGGCATATCTGAAGACCCCTAAGGGTTCCCACATAGCAGGCACATTCAGGGATAGCCCTTCTCCTTTTAATTCAGCTGCACAGTCAGTAAACTATTTCATTATGACAGTGGGAAAACAATTTCCCTATGCAAAATATAGTGACACACACACACATCTTGAAATTAATGAATTCCTTTTTCACTCGTTGGTTCACAGAGCCCTAAGGCTGAGCTGGGCCTCCTCATTCTAAGATCACTTGTTTATTTACTCCTAAGAAGATAGCCTCTGGTCCAGCCCTCCCAAAGAAGAAGAAGGAGGAGAAGAGGAAGACGAGGAGGAAGAGGAGGAGGAAGAGAGGAGGAGAAGAGGAGGAAAGAGAAGAGGAAGAGGAAGAAGAGGAAGAGGAGGAAGAGGAAAAAGAAGAGAATGATGATAAGGAGGAGGAAGCTGAAGAGGAGAAGGTGGAGGAGAAGATCTGGGCATGGTGGCACTGGGCACAGTGGCACATACCTTTAATTGTAACATTTGAAAGCAGAGGCAGGTGGATCTCTGTGAGTTCAACACCTGCCAAGGCTACATAGAGACACCTTGTCTCAAAGAAACAAAACAACTCCTACCACCTAATCTGCTCCAAGATTATAGGACTTGTTTGTAAGATTAAGTATCTATTCTTCTAATACGATATTTTAGAGATGTTTATGGATTGATATTAATAGAATAACAGAATTATTATATAACCATTTATTTAATAGGTACCCAATTACATGAAGCCCATGGTGTTTGGTAGGTATTATCTTAATCTTCAAAGCATTCATGAAAACTAGGAACTATTAGTCTCATTATAGGTGGCAGTAAACGGGATAAACATATAAATATAATATGCTTATATTATATAATTAGTTGAATCACTAAAGTTAAGGAAGGTTGCTAACAAGGTCTTTCCAATTCTAAAGGCCATGTCCCCAGAAAATGAAATGAAGTTCATGTTTGGTTTCTGTGGGGCTGAAGACGAAAAATATTTTGGTGCCCTCTAGAGGTGATCAGGGGTGTGCACCTGTCAAACCCTGGGAAGGAGAGAAGTGGAAGGCCATTGAGGAGGAGCTATTCATTATTCTTGCTTCTTCCTTTTTCATGCTTAGACTACTTCTCTGTGGTAGCATAGCTCCAGATCCAGCATTCTAGAACTTTACCAAGCATCAAAATCGGTTTTACGGCCTGCAAGTGTGCAGACTCCTAATGTCCAGCCTCCAGGTTTCATTCTGAGTCTTTGTACTGACTTTTCTCATTTGGAATTTAAGCTACAGTTCCTGGAGAGTCTAAGGCTGCCCCTGAGAGGACCGTGTTCACAGAACCACTGTTACTTAGACCCATCTCAAGACAGAAGCTCGTGGTGTAAATGAGCTAGGTACCCAGACAATTGCAATGCTTTGAACCAGAGTTCTCCACCATATTCTGGGAGGACCACAGAGTTTACAAAGGGAGGAATACCTTATTTAGAAGTTATTCTTTCTAAAACAAAACAAAACAAAACAAACAAAAAAACAAAACAAAAAAAACTGAGGGTTTCTGGGGAGATACACATTAGGGTGAAAGAGAAGCGATTGGGGGTGGAACAGGGTTTAGGTCGTAGCTACTCTTGTGTATTCAATGCTCTCTGCCTTCATTGAACAACAGCATATCTGGGGTTCATGGGGAAAAAAATCAAATGATTGTAGCCAGACTCCACCAAGTACCTTGGCAGTGAGTAAGCATGAGATAAATTTTAGTTTGGTCGTAACCCATGTATATGTGGGTTTCATCTTCATATTTCCAGTAAAAACACTATAAGAAAATTAGAAAAGTAAATGAATTTTACAATAATGGATAATAGTATCATGAAAGCAGTTAAGCCAAAAGAATTGTCCTATGGAGTTTTACAAAGTTGATCAGTGAGATTAGTACTGCTCACATTTGTTAAAAGATAGCTAAAGTCTCACTAATACTGACATGTCCCTTTTATAACAATTTTTCTTTCCTTACTCCCCTTTCCCATATGCCCCAACATCGCAAAACTTTGATCTAACACTGCGATTTTTTAAAGTATTTTTTTAATAGTATCTAAATTATTCGTGCAGTCTTCCACCAATGGGATTTCCTCTTAAAATAATAGGAGACTTGAATGCTGACTGTAGTGGATTCCACTGACTTAATCCAGGTCAGGATTTATGGAGACCTCGTGTGGTGACTGGAGGCACCACAGAGGTCTTTCTTAGGGCTACAACAATCAAAGAGAAACTCAGAACTCATTTGGGAGCAACAAAACCTAGGAAGACCGAACCCTTGAAAGTTAATGTTTGGGATGTATATAAGGCCCTTAAGAAACATCCTTCAGTAGCATTGTAGAAAGAACATGGGAATGCTGCTTTTTGTTTTCAAGCAACTTTATCGTTCATGTTTGTTTCTTAATTGAAGGTTGTTGCCACATAAAAAATTTACTAGCTCAAAAACAACAAGAATTACTTAAAACTATTGTTTTTTTTTTAAGAAATTCATTGGTCATATCTTCTATAAATTTTCATTTAATTAAAAGTGTTTCCATAGGCACATTTTGTGTGAATGTTATTCAGCCTTCTCTTGATTTTATGCAGAATGGATATCAAGACACACACACAAACACACACAAACACACACAAACACACACACACACACACACACACACACAGACTCAAACCTGAATGATGTTGCATCTAATTCCAGTGTTATTATTTATGAATATTTGAATATTTTGAATGTGGATTCTTGCAATTAAAATGCACATAGACCAATAAATCACATGTAGTGGATAAATTTATCATGTTACCAATGACATGTCAAAGTTGTGACAGCAAATGAGTTAGTGCATGTGAAAACACGCCTAAATTACATACTTTATTATTATAAAGAAAATTCACTAGTTGGGGGAATCCTTCATCAACGACGATTTGTTTTGCAGCTCACATGTGTTCTGTGTTTCAAGTCATAAGGAGACGTGACTACGGCGTCTCTTTTCTTTTCAAGGAAGTTAGTTATATAACAGACCTTTAAGCAAAAGTCTAGAAGGACAAATGAATGCATGAATGTCAAATGTCCTGAAGTCTTTTTAAGAATGGTGCCATACAAATAAATGACATTCAAATGAATAATCTACTTTATGAGGGGACAGCCTGTCTTTGACAATATCTTCTAAAGGACTTTTGGATCTCAGTGGCAGGCAAAATGACCTGGGAAAGATATCCTGAATTTTTTTTTTTTAAATAGGCAAAAATAAAGATGTTGGAGGGATTTCACAGTTCACATTCATGAAATAAAACACTGATTAGGAAACCTACTAAGTAAAAGGTAAATTGTTAGATGCCAAAAAAAATGCTAGAGAGAACTGGGCCGACTTCGTGGTCAACGTTTGGCAGATATTTTATACAAATGATACTTTACTATAAAACTGACTTTATGGTAGGAGCTGGCACAAAGTAGACCGTGGCTACAGGCAAAGAAGATGAGGAAATTAAAATCAAGTGAAGAAGCTGACTCATTTAGACGTTATTTCAAACCTATAGTGGCATTGGTTTCTGCTGAGAGATAGGGAGATGAGGACTATCGCCAGACATCACACTGAAGAGACAAGAAGAAATGAGGAAATTCATTTTCAAAACAGTGCAGGGGTGGGGGTGGGGATGGAGGTAGGGGTGGAGGTGGGGATGGGGGTGGGGTGTCCAGGAAGGCACTGAATTCAGGAAAGCCTTCTAGTATAATGGGCGTTGCTAGGATTTACTTCCCCTTCCCTTTGCCAGCTAAGAGAGTAAAACCATAGGGACCTATTCAAACCCTTGGAGTTGTGTGAGTTTGTATTGTGCCCATACAACCAAATCCCTCACCATGGTGTTTTTAAGTAAGTGACTATAAAGAAAGGGTTAATGGAAGAAGAAGGTTGCTTAGAAATGGGAAGGCCAGCAAGAAGGTTGAAAACACTATTCCCAACTTGCTTCAACTCTAAACTTTGAAGTCTCCCAAAATGCACGTGTGTGTGGGGGGGTAGAATGCGCGCGCAGGCAGATCTATTTCAGTAGAGTTTTTGTTGTTGTTGTTGTTGTTGTTGTTTTAATTTTAAAATCATAATCTCGCTGTCTCTCTCTTTCAGTGTTGCAAGCCCAGAGCGGTACCCCTTAGGTTCGCGTCTCAAAAAGCTCCAACAGAGGCGCTGCCATCTCCATTTATTTATGAGCTGCCCTCAAAGCTGCCCCTCTCCTCCTTCTCCCGCTGGGAACCTCGGTCTCTGGGCTCCGGTCATCTCTGAGGGTGAGGAGTTGTGTGGCGGGGACCCGGGCTCCTCTTTCTGGTGGCCAAGTTTGCCGGATCCTAGGAGTCTGGGCGCGAGCAGGGGCGTACGGGAACGCGCGCCGCTGTCTGCAGCCGGAGCTGGCAGCCTGGGCCTCACCTCTCCCGGGCGAGGTGCGGGCTTTCCGCGCGCGGCCAGGGGGCGGGGCGAGGCTTGCGGGGGCGGAGCCAAGGGCGGGGGCTCCGGCTGCTATATAAAGCCGGGCGGCCGCTTTAACTTCGGACTTGGGCTTATTTATTTACGGAGCGCCTGGACGGCGGAGGCTGGAGGAGGCGGCGGCTGTGGCTGCCGCAGACGGTGGTTAAAAAAAGGAGGAGAAGGAGGCGGCGGCGGCGGCGGCGAGGGATGGGAGCGCCCAGGCTTCAGGGCGCAGGCCGGAGCTGCCGAGCTTTCCTGAGGCTGCGGGAGTACTGAGGAGAAAAAGGGGACGTCCCGGGGGCCCACAGGCGACTCCAGAGGCGCGGACTGGGGTCTTTTTGTTTGGCTGCGCTCAGCGCCCAGCAGCCAGAGCGGACAACTCCAGTTACAACAACAACCCACCTTCCAGCAGCCAGGCGAGACTTAGGCTGCCGAGTCCGTCCTATTGTTTAGACACTTGCCTGGGGCTCTGGAGCGCCAGTCCCTGCTCAGTCTCCGCCTTCCCTCTCTCTCCACTTTCCTCCCGGGAACCGCGAGTGCCAAAAGCCTCCCTGAGAGGGGAAGGGGCTGGAAGCCAAGCGCTGCCTAGTCTGTGGTCGCCGAGTCAGGTGCAACGTCCGGGGCCAAGCGGCATCTCAACGTCTGCGGCTGGACTCCTCCCGTGATAGTGGGTGACCGGATCCAACGCCTGGGGAAACTTCCTGCACTTTGAGGCTGAGGACCCACTTGTAGGGGCTGCCCGAGGGGTAGCTGAGAGGCTGCATACAGCAGGACGTCGCTGTTGTTTCTTCTACCTGTGCCGTCAGGTGTGTGCTGCGGAGCTGCGGCGTATCTCCGAGACCAGAGTGGCTGACAAGAGAGCGCACACTCTACTGCCATTCGGTTGTCGCCTGGGGTCTCCCAGGGTAGCAGATCCCCATCTTTCTGGCTCCTGCCTAGTAGTCATCCATCAGGGCACAGTAGTAGCACTGGCATCGCGGACACCTAGCCTTTGCTTTGCTCTTCTGGACTCGCCTATCTGCAAATCTTGCCCCAGCCAGAGGAGCCTTCTTACTCAACTTGGTTTACTGGATTTTTTTTCCCCCTGCAGGGAGTGAGGACTAGTGGATATTCCTGCAAGGCTGCAGCAGTCCGACTGCCCTTTTGTCTCTCGGTGTGACCTCAGGGGCAGGCCCTGGTGCAGAGCGTCGCCAAGGACGCCGGGAGGGAGGCGGGATTGCCAAGATATCCTCCAGTGAAGTGCATGTGTGTGTGTGTGCAAGCCATCCTTGGCTGTAGGGAAGTGGAGAAGACGGTTGGGGCTGCTGCTGTGCCACAGGAGTGGAAAGGCCCCGGAAGCTGAGCCCTGAGCCACGCATCACCACCCGGCGCCCCCAAGGCTGCCTGAATACCCGGCGCGCCCCCACGCACGCCATGACCAGTCTCTCCGAGGGCTCTACTTTGGACCTGCCAGGGCCTTGCGCCTTCTAGCTTCGGGGGGAATCCACTTTGATCAGGGCCACCATTACTGTTTAAGCCCCTCCTCAGCCTTGTACTCTTCCCACTGGAATCGGATGTGCTAGAGGGTACGTGGGATCAGAAGTCCTCCCTGTCCTCAAGCAACCAGCCTCTGCATCTTCGCGGACACTGCAAGTAGGAGCTCTTTTACCGCCAAGTTGAAGTCGCGCACTGTCCTCACAGCTGCTCCGGGGTCTACTCTCAGCCCCAGTCGGGCCTATTGATATTCAGAACCTGAAGTTGCCCACGGATCTTCTGCTCTGCTGGAAAGGCTTGGAGAGCAGAGAGAGGAAAGCCGTGTCTTCTGTCAGCTCTCCTGCCCCGTTCCAGATTACTGTGTGAGCATCTCCCCGGGTGCAGTGGGCTGCAAGCCCAGCGCCAGGCACTGGGCCTCGGACACTGCGCGGTTTTCACGCAACCGAAAGCTCAAGAGAACTCCCTCAAAGCAAGGAGTCTATTAGGGAAGATGAGTGGCATTGGCTGGCAGACACTGTCCCTATCGCTGGGGTTAGTGTTGTCGATCTTGAACAAGGTGGCACCGCAGGCGTGCCCAGCCCAATGCTCCTGTTCAGGCAGCACAGTGGACTGTCATGGGCTGGCACTGCGCAGTGTGCCCAGGAATATCCCCCGCAACACCGAGAGACTGTGAGTATGGGTACTTTGCTCTCCCTGATTCTCCCTCACTCCCTATTGAGGTAGCACATCCTCAAGCGTCCAGCCTGGAAAGTCCACGTGCGGTAGAAACCTGTTCCTGGTGCAGCCCTCAGAGGCTTTTCAGCACGCGGATCTCGGGGTTGGGCCCTCCGGAAAGGGCACTAAACTGGGAGGAGCCTTTGCCAAGGAGGGGCGGGTCGTTGGCAGCTATGCGTGGTCCCCCTTTCCTGTACCCCTCTCGCCCTTTGCAACTGCTTGTGCACTGTGGACCAGTTCTTTCTGGCTGAGGAGAGAGGCGCCTGGAACTAGAATCCAAGGGTGCCTGGGGCAAGGGAGGTGTGACCGCACTACCCAGACTGCAAAGCCAGGAGTCACCTTGGGCTTGCAAACACTCATGGGTCATTTCAGGACCTTGTTGCCTAAGACTGGGGAAGAAGGGGTGACGGGCTGTTTAAAAAAGAAAATTGTTCTTTCCCAGGGCTTTATGTACCCTTCTAAGCACTGAGGGAGGGGAGATGGAGCCTTGGAGTGTTTGAGCGATCTTTTCATTGTCTATGAAGGATGAGTACCCTAGGATAGTAGCAGTCCGCTCTGTGGGACCTGCATCATTTTCCTACCTCGACATTCTAAAGCCCCTCTCATTTACAGGGTGGAGGCAGCAAGGGTAGCGGTCCTTAAGTGACTCCACTAAGCGGGACACTTCGGGGAAGTCTGCGTCCCGGGGTTTAAGTAAAGTTAGCACTGTTTCTTCATCTAGAACCCACTGGGCCGGGTCCAGCTGTTTTGGTGACCCCGTGGCCTGGGCTGCCCCCTCCAGCTCTTCCTGCTGCGGCTGTATGCCCTGGGGCACCTTTCTGGCAATCTATGAGCTCTTTCACGTGGTGGCAGCTGCTCTGCCTGCCCCTCTTCGCGCTCGGTCGCCCGCAGACATCCCCGCCTCCCTGTCTGCGCGAGTCTTTAATGAAGAAATAAACGCAGACCCGGGGATGACGGACCACGCGCTCCTGGTGGGGCACTTCCCGAGTTAGGGAAGCGAAGCGCGGAGGCCACTCTCTTTGTGAAGCGGAGCCCTCCGCCACGCGCCCTCCGCAGCCACCGGGATGCGCCGGGCTCTCACGGTTGCGCATGGGCCGGATGGCTTGGGTTGGTGTAGCGTGGGCGATTGCGCAGAGACGCCTCTTCTTTGCTAGGTCTGAGTGTAGCCACGGGAAAGGGAAACCCTAGGGCAACACTTCTGCACACACTGGTCCTCTTCTTTATGCAAACTGCGTCCCCCTCTGTTTGAAGGCCCAAGTCCAGGACTTTCTCGGTTTGGAAAGATTTGCCAATCTCCAGCTCCACTAGGGCTCTCCCCTTGATTGTTTCCCACCGTTGGGCCTTAACGCGAGTGTTTCATCGGGGTGAGATCTAGAGCGTTTATTTACTCTTGGGGTCGGGATCACAGGAGATATCAAATAGCCCTTAAATGATTCTCACAACTTTAGAGACATTTCAGAGAGGTAGGTTGGCAAGACAAGAAAGAGAGCAATGAGGAATTCTGATTTAGTCTTCCTCATCATTCCATGCCCTTTAGAATAGTGTAAACACTAACTTGTCAAAAGGCTGGGTTTCCAGAACTGGCAGGGAGTGCCCAGTGATTGGGGAAAAAAAAAAATCCTTTATGAGAGATCTTTGGAGTTTTTAGGAAAACACATTCTCAGTGCTGGTTTATAAATTCAATCATTAGCAAAGCAAACACTTTAAATAAAGATTTCAGCACGAAAGTTTGAAAGTTCAAAGGAAGAGAACTTCCAGAAAGGAACACAATGTCTCCCAAAGGCTAGTTTTATTGTGAATGAATGAAGCCCTGAAAATTTACTTGTGGACCAGAAAAGAAGAATGTGACTGAAGTAAACGTGTTGAAATGAAACATGCTTGTCAAGGCCAAATCCTGCTTCCATTATTGTGCACACTGGTGGTTTAAACTACAGTCACAATGGGGGGTGCATGGGGGTACAGGGGCTGCTAAAAGGAGTTCAGCTTCTCCAGGGACCTAGAATTGTGCACTCTCCCTCACAACACTTTCTGCCTCAGGAATTTTGGCCACATTGCTACCTACCTCCTGAGTGTTCAAATTAAAAAAAAAAAAAATCAAATAGTATGAGAAATTTTTTTAAATCTCCTGAAAGAAACTTCTGGGTGGCTATGCTAAAAATAAGAGCAAAATTGCAGAATACTTCAGTAACTACATAACCACATTCTTGTAGAAACGCAAATCGAAAGCACACACACACACACACACACACACAGGCCACAAACACACAACAAAAGTCACGGTGACTGGTGGCATCATCGCTTTAGGTTTTTTTTTTTTTTGTCATATGTCAGGAAGAATTTTGTAAACATGAGACATTTATGAACTATTATTTCAAAGGCTTCTTTCCTTCCCTCTTCAGCTCACTTTTTAAGCCACGCTAATTGAATTAAGTTTGCCCCCTAAAGCTCTAACTCGTTTTAAGTTTTACTTTGACCAATATGAGAGAAATTAAAAAAAAAGGAACTTTAATTTTTTTTTTTTTTTTTTTTTTTTTTTGGTGTCTCTTAGGGATTTGAATGGAAATAACATCACGAGGATCACGAAGACGGATTTTGCTGGTCTCAGGCACCTCAGAGTTCTGTAAGTGTGTTCATGCTCTGCGTCTGTCTCAGCTCTGTTTGGAAGATGGCCTGCTTTGTTACAAGCACTAAATGTTCATAACCTTTCTGAAGACAGAAGCCTAAAAAAAATTACCTCAAGGTCTTCCATTTCTTTTTATTTCCCATAGTACAACTTTTATTGAAATCTGTGTCTTTAAGCAGTGGTTGTGTGGTGGGGATAGTAAGACAGAAAGGACCTCAGATCATTAGTTTGCTCTGCTTTAGGGGCTTCTTACACATACAAATGTGGAATCATTGTTTTTACAATAGGAGTAGATAATGGTCGAAATCTGATATGTTGAGGACTTAATAGTTAGCTTGGAGGCTTTCAGTAGATTGCTTTCTCTTACTATTGAAGTCAAAGAGTCCAGACATTTTTTTTTTCCTACAAAACAAGAGTAGAGAAAAAAAAATAATATTACAATCATGCAATTCATCTTTTCCAAAGTTTGAGGCCGGGGGGGGGGTGTTTGTGTATAAATATATTGATCTCATTTTGAGTTGCATTCCTTACATTTTATAACTCTGTAGCTGATATAAATTGGTACAGTGTGATTACTGCACTAATTAGTGGGTTAAATTAGGTGTGAGTTAACCATTAGTTTGAGAGCCAATATTATGCAAAATTGTGTTACCCACAGGTCTGTAAATATTTACACCCCGTGGCCACTGTGCTTACTGTGTTAAGTTTTATCCCATTGATGATATGCATCCACAAGTCAGCATTAAACTATGCATGCACGGAGCTGCTGAATTCCTAAGTTAGGAGCACAGGTGAGATCAGTAAAAGAAAACAGCTCTCAAAGTAGCCCTGTGCGCTGACTGCCCCTCATGGACTCATGTTGGAGTTTTAGGTTTCAGATCTTACTTTTCAGGACTAACTGCTATATGAAACTTGTTCAGTATTTTTTTTTTTTAAATAAACGCCTTGTGATATGGAACCTGCTTCCCTCCCCCCCACCCCCCCAGTTCTCTCTCTTGCTTCATTACTGAATTTGCTAGTGACTTTCAATTCAGAGCAAAATAGAATAGGAGAGTCAGAAAGGGGCTGCAGGATTCAGCTGCTGCTGAATTGCAGCCTCCTCAGATGGCAACATTGAGCAGCATGTTCTATTTTGCATTTCAGTCAGCTCATGGAGAACAAGATCAGCACCATCGAGAGGGGGGCATTCCAGGATCTTAAGGAGCTGGAAAGACTGTAAGTATTTTCAGTTCCAAACCCATGACAACATGTCTGTGTGTTTAGAGCCACTTGGATGTCAAGGATTATGTCTTCAGTTTCTTGGTGGCTTAGCTTTTAAAGTTTAAGCGGGAAAAGGCAGAAACAAGTGGTTTCCAAGGTAGAGCAGGGTCCTGGGTAAAGAACAGGAACTTGTGTGAAAGCCTAAAAGTTCAGGGCTTCCCAGAGATATTTCCTTGATGATCCTTGCTTTGACACTAAACTAGCCTCATGTAGGAAAGAATGATTGGTAATGTTATTTCTACTTTATGGAAAGAGAAACTTAGCAAAGAATATAGTAAGCATCCATGCTGTTACTGAGTGAAACATTGTTGATGCTTTAGGAAATTTAAAAGGGGTTGTTGTGGCTAAGTGATTTGTTTGATGTTTAACACAGTGAACATTGTTAATAGTGGCTATTCTCAGATCCATTTGATTGTTTACAATAGCTTCTAAAATATTACTGCTCAGAAAAATAAGCTAAGGGTTATTAAAGTAGGGATGGGTTCTCATCTGCTCCTGGCATTTTTTTTTTTCATGAAGTTTAAGAGTAAATTTTGCACTTGAAAAATATTGTTTTTAGACATAAAAATTCTTATAGATATAAGTATTACTTGACTTTTCTTGTGTTCAAAGAATATATATTATTTAATGACATATATATATATATATATACATAAAAGACAAAATTTACATCAGAAATTATAGCAATTGCAATATGAGATGCAATTAACAGATTTAATTTGTCTTGATTAATGTTTTTATTTTTAGGGCACTAAAATTAAAACCACTAATAATCATTTTAATAAGTTTCCATGCCTTCTTTAATAGTCATTTTCATAAAAATACAACAAATACTTTTATCTAAATATGCTATTGGGGGGGTGGTGGCACAGCCTGTATTCAGATTCACTGAGCACAAGAGCAAAGGTTCATTTTCTGTCACTGTCTGAAAGTAAGAAATTGGCTTGTAATTTTGTGACATGTTTGGGAATGTGCAGGCTGAGGTTGTATTGCTTCAAATAAAGCATGGGACGTCTGCTTTATTTCACTTTAAACTTTCTCCATTACAAATATTATGATATAGAGAATGTAACTGTAGAATAATATATGAATTAATTTGCTATACTGAGATACATTTTGAGGAAGTTAAAAGAAAGGTAAATATTTAGTTGAGTTCATATCCAAGTTCTTACAGCCATAGCCTATTTTCTTTTTATGAAAATATTCTGAAAGTATTTACTCTTGCACTACTTCCTAGACGGTTGGGCATAGCTGATACAACTAGTGAGTAACTCACAAAGGTATTTTATACCACATAGTTTAATATGTGTTGATAAAATGTATTTTATAATAAAATAAAACATATTGATAAGTGAATAGATAATTAAATGTTCATTGGAACAGTAGCAGTTTTGTCAAGAGTGTCTTCTGGTTAGACTACGAATACTGATAACTTCGTCCTGAACCTCCCTTTACATCCCAGTATTCTCCAGGGCACTTTCTGTAGCTCACATTTACGTGTACTCTAATTTTCAGTCTTTGGGAACATAAGAATGATGCATACTTTTTATTTATTTACTTTTTTTACATTTTTAAAGCCACTTCAGAATTTCATTTGAACTTTCTCATCTTAAATAAATTAGCTCTTCCGAAAATCCTAAAGACGCCATCTAATTTGAAATTTGATTAGAGTTGTAAGTGAAAACTAGTTTTTAACTTTGACTTCCCTTGAGAATGTCACTTCATCTCTGAACAATTTTCTGTTCTACAAAGACCAAGTCAGATGTGGCGGAGTGGGAGGAGGGCTTGTAATTTTGAATGGAAACTAATATATATGCAAGACTTCTTTAAATCACCCCAGCTGTTGGCTGAGAGCAAATATTTCATATTTGTGAGGAAAAGCTGAGAAAATTCCATTTGTTTACAACTGCCAAGTCCATCTGACGGAAGCACATTGTTATCTGACAGCCAATTCATCTCCTTGGGACTCTGGAATCCTAAGCTATTTCTTAGGAACATTGTGGATACACTTTTCAAATATTTATTTTTAAATATATTAAATACCAAGGCAGATTTACTAAGAAATGCATTCAACACTATTGTGAAGAAAACTATTTTAAATTTTGTTCAGTTTATTTTTAAACAATAAAAATACAAAAGAAAAAGAAAACACCCTACCTTCCTTTGTGAGTTTCATATTCAAATTATTATGCCTTACAACATCTACCCCTATTTTATTTAGAGTCATTAATGTCATGAACAACTTGGTTACTTACAAAACTTCAAGGGGGGAATGTAAGAAACCGGAGATGGATTAATGTTGAACTCTGGACTGTATAATCTACATGATTGTTAAGTTGGATGCAAAACTGCAAATTGAATTCCAAATTGTGCCACAATGCATTAGAAAGTATTGATGTTGTCATAGACATTCACCTAGAAAAGCATGATTTCAGTTTTTTTTCCTTTGTATGTAAAGCAAAACAAAATAAAAAACATCAACTTTATTCACATCCAATGTATGGTTCTAAGTTGTTTTCATTTTAAAATGATATAGTAATAGCATTTGTCCATGTTGGGAATGTATTTTGATAAAACATCAAGCGTTAGGTATTTTT